>CM042448.1:17896067-18001067 GCA_023631565.1 Gymnocephalus cernua | reverse complement strand
GCTCCAATGTTAACACAATGCTAACACTTCAAGGAAACAATTTTGGTAGTCAGAATTAAAATAGTTTGGAACGTTTGTGCTTTGTGCGGCCAACAGAAGACCTCAGTCACTCTTATTCTACTGCAATAACCTCAGCGTGATATTGCTATAATTGATGCGGTTGCAGTTTCAAAGTGTCAAATTTATGATCTCTGTATACTCCATGCAACTGGACTTTAGTGTGGAATGTGCCGATTATGTAATAAATTCATTTAGAGTGTGAGTGTTTGGGTGTGGAGGTACAATGTTCAGCATGGATACATAGATACAGATTGATAGATAGATAGATAGATAGATAGATAGCCCACCAACCAACACACTTAGCTAAACACACACACACACACACACACACACACACACATACATGAATTCACAAGGCCATCCGACAACAACCATCCCCAGCTATCCCGGCAATGAGTGAAAACATTCTTGTAAGTTCAACTTGACTTATATTTAGAACCAGAGCAACACACACACACACACACACATGCACACACGCACGCACGCACATGCACGCACTCACGCATGCACGCACGCACACGCACACACACGCACACACACACACACACACACACACACACACACACAGGAATGACTAAACATGATGCCCTATAATAAATATAAATAGAAGGGGATGTGAATGAACAGCACATGGAGGTATAAGGGCCCAAACAATAGCACATTAAGTACAACAATGTCCAACGTGGATGTAGCACAATCACACTCCCGTATACATGCCCACACATGCTGTATGACACGTGCACACACACATTAGGACATACTCAGTGACCTTACAGACTTGTTCATAAGCAACTGATATGAATGTGATTATGACTGAGCTTTATGAGGCCTACAACTTAGTTCAAAGAAAGGTTGTTAGTTTGAGCATGCAACCTGCATGTCTTTGTGCTTGCAATACATGTGCCCACACACATACGATAAAGTGTCACAGAGATTCCACTGAACTCAATTGGGAAATCCCCTGATGTAGTAAACCCCCTACCTTAACAAAAAGTTGTACTGTAGGTCCTTCCTTATCAGGCTCTGGCTTCTCCTCAGGTTCCTGCTTCTCAGAGGCTGATGAAGACGATGATGATGAAGATGAGGACCTGCGTGATGAGTTCCCCCCGTCCGCCTCCGCCTGTGGAGACCCCCTCTCCCAATTCAGCTCTTTGTTGCTCTCCTCCACCATTGTCATCACCTCTTCCTCTTTCTGCTCCTCCCTATTCAAGTCCTCAGTGTCCCCTTTCTCTTCATCTTCGGCATGTGAGGAAGATGAGGAAGATGAGGAAGATGAGGAGGATGAGGAAGAGGAGGAACTGCCTCTCCTCTCCTCTGTGGGATGGTGAGGTGGTGGGAGAGAAGGGGGAGTCGGTACTCGCCGAGTCCCAGTGTTCTCATACTCTGCTGTCAGGCCTGAGGGCTCAGCATATGGCGTCTCGTACGTCAGGTCATATTCACCTGATGACTGGTTCTCGTAGGTGGAATCGGCGTTCTCATACACAGGATCCATTCTGGCTGAAGAGGTCAAAGAGAGACCTGAATGGTTGAGCGTGTCAAGGTGTACAGCAGAGTGACTGTGGTGCCAAAAGTGAACTACCTTATCAAAAAGCACCCCAGGACTTTGGACGGGGAAGGCAGAAAAGCAATGAGAAAAGGACAGTGGTGATCCTTAAAGGAGAACACAGCTTGAATAGACACGGCATCAGTGGTGGGAGAAGTATTCAGATCCTTTACTAAAGTAAAAGTACTAATACCACACTGTCAAAATACAAGTAAAAGTCCTGCATTGAAAATGTTACTTAAGTAAAAGTATGTAAGTAGCTTCAGGAAAATGTACTTACAAGTAAAAGTACTCAAAGCAGAAACATTTGAGAAACTGGAAACGATCCAAACAGTTCTGGGTTTAATCGTCTCATCGATTCAGCTGGACTTGTAGGCCGTTATATTGTTGGGTAGTTTAATTTATAATAAAACATCATCTTTTATAAACTACATGTGTTTTGTGTGCAAAAATCTCAATTTGTAAAGTAACTAGTAACTAAGGCTGTCAGATTCATGTAGTGTCGTGGAAAGTACAATATTTCTGTAGTGGAGTAAAAGTAGAAAGTGGCATGAAAAGAAAAAGACTCAAGTAAAGTACAAGTACCTCAAATTTGTACTTTAGTAGAGTACTTGAGTAAATGTAATTAGTTATAATACACAAATCCATTGGAGAGAGCAGTAGCTGGCTATAAGCCCACTGTGCATCTTTTAAAGGACCATCTCCATCAGTTTTAACCAGGATTCGGCCTCAATTTAGTGATTTTAATTTAGCATGCAGAGCATTGCAGAGAGCTGAAACTGGCTTGTGTTACCTTTAAACCTGTGTGCAGAGGCTGCTCTCAAAACGTGTTGGTGTGTTCAAACTAGGTTCAACATCTGCAATTTTTAATTGTGTGACAAAAAGGAGTGATCAGCTATGTGTGTTAAATCAAACCTGAGAGAAACAATTGCCACACAGACTTATTGTTTTTGAATGCCTGGCAAATTGCAATGCAATGCTGCAATGCAAGTGTGAGCAGTATTGTGTTGGAGCTGGTCATGCATTTTAAATTTAGACTAATTTACCTCGATATCTTCTCATAAAGGTATTTTAAGTGGTTTTGCTAAAAGAGGAGGCACAGTATTCTGCTATTCTAATTATAATGCAACTATAATATTTAACAATGTCATCACTGGCCCGAAGGTAACTAAAGACATTTACTCAAATATTTTACTTGAGTACAAATGTGAGGTAATTGTACTTTCCTTGAGTATTTCCATTCCATTTTCTGCTACTTTATACTTCTATTCCACTACATCTCAGAGGGGAATATTGTCCTTTTTACTGTATTTGTCTGACAGCTCTAGCTTTTCAGATTACAGTTTGAAACCCCCTTGCAGAAACCCCCTTCCTGTCCAGTGGAAACCACATATCTCTAGCTGTGGTGATTTTAAATTGTGATGAACTGAAGGATATACTGTTCCTCCTCCTTCTTCTTAAGCTAAATTCCCTATTTGAACTCTTCTGGATCCGCTGGAAAATGCATCGTCACAAAGCTGAAAACAGGGCTGTTTTTCTGAGCTCATAAAAAGTTGACTTTTTAGAGATATGTGGATCTCACAGGACAGTGATGCTACAAACATATGATGATTTTATAGAATATTATGCATTGCTGTAGATTAACCCACCCAACAGTATGCTCGTTAAAATTAGCACAGCCCTAAACATCTACAGCAGTAAAATGCAACATACAAATTAATGCAGCAGTAATATTAATCAAAAAACATCATATTTAATAGTAAAACATTGGGACGGGGAATATTTTACTGCACAATATATACTTTTACTTTTGATACTCTAAGTAGGATTTTGCTGATAATAGCCTACTTAAATACTTTCACTTGTAGGCCTACTTGTGGAGTATTTTTACAGTGTTGTATTAGCTAGGCCTTCTTGTACTAAAGTAAAGGATCTGAATACTTTTTCCACCACTATAAAACTATATGGATGTCTTAATTTTTTACGAAAGTACAACAGCTATAATGTTGCATTTACTGTAACCACATGGTGCATCCAACAAACCAAATGTACATCCATGGTCCCGCCCCCCAATGAGAACGCTCATTCGCTGCTTGAACTGCCAATTTAGTTAAGGCGTCCGTCAACAGTTAAGTCAAGGTTGCCACAACAAGACCAGAGGTGCGCCGTTTTAACGTCAAAACAAAAGCTTTCCGTTTTTTAAAACTATCCAATGTAATTGGATTTGGATTTGCTATTAATTACAGTTGAATTTTTATTTATATTTTTAAAAAAAACGTAACTGAAGATGACAAAAACGTAATTATTTTGTATTATGATGTGTTTGATGTGACGTTTCAAAGAAGGATTTATTTTGAAATGCGCAGCCGGAACATTATGGAAATAATCTTAGCTAGCTCGACAACGTCCCAACGTCTGTGAATTTTGAGGAAGTCCGGTGATGATGATGATGTTGCTGCGAAAATAGACCGAAAAGGAAAGTTATTCAACGATACTGTGTGGAGGACAACTACCTGTCAGTCCTGTACCAGGTAACCTAATTTAACAGACTGGTAGCATTATGTTAACGATGTAACATTAACGTTAGTAAGCTAACGCTTTGCGGACAGCTAGCTAATGCTCCTCTGCTAATATTGAAAATACATTTTTTGCGCATTATAGCTAACGTCATATCACCCATTCTTCGTTTGACTTCCACATTGTCTTCAGTATTTATAAATGCAATTATTATTGACATTTCTTTGTTACTTTCCGTCAAGAATGGTGACTTCGTGGTACGGTTATTTATGTCGTTATAATGCATCCATGGACAGTTTGGCTGCTCAAGTACGTTACGTCAGTGCCTTATTTGCGTGAGGTGTGTGTGCGCGTGTTTCAGATTTTGTGTATAAGTGAGAGACAGAGACAGTGGGAAAAAATACTAAAAGAAGAACATGTTGCCTGAAGAGTGTGTGTACAAACTTAGAAATCAATATAATATAATATAATGTGTGTGTGTGTGTGTGTGTGTGTGTGTGTGTGTGTGTGTGTGTGTGTGTGTGTGTGCGCGCGCGCGCGCTCGCGTGTGTGTGAATCTAATTTTGTAGCATTTACTTCAATTTCATGCGTCTTTGAGATCACAGCTTGAGATCTTTGCTTTCGGAATTACTTAATTCCCTGAATTCAGTTAGTAAATAAGAAAATGTGATTGAAAGAAGCGAGTGGAAAAGGAAGAGAGTGTTGTAAAATAAGCTATGTTGATGATTTTCACTACTAATTTCCCTATTTGTCCTTGTTATTAAAATGCATATTTGATTATTCATCTAGACTAACTGTAACACGTATAACTGTGATGGATTGTCTTGCTTCATGGAAATAGTGTTTTTATTCTTCCTTACTGAAGTGTGTTACTGAGTTTTCTACCAGCTGCTAGCTGCTCTTGTAGCTGACCTCAGAGGATGTTTTAGTAGTCTTCTGTAACCGTGTTGTTATAGTCACAACAGTGTCTGTTTGTCCTGTAATTGGATGCATATGAAACAGGATGTTGTATGAGAAAACAGGCAGAGGAGGTTTACACACTTTTTTTTAACAACAGATTATAATATAGATCACTGTGAGCATTCATTATACCCAGTTCCTCCACTACTCGGATATGCTATTATCAGTTGACCCAGTTTTTGCCTTTGTCCACACAGAAAGTAAATTGACCCCACAAACTCACAGAAAACCCCTTTCCCATGACAGATGTTAAAGCAAGACATGACATGCACTAACAATCAGGGAATTAACCTATCACTCATACATCTATAGTAGCTTTGTTTCATTTTGCCTACTGAAGTAGCGTGAAGTAACCGCTATAAGTTTCACTTCCTACAAGTAAAACACAAGCGCCAAAGAATATATCACAATATAGCCTAAAACTTTCTCTTTATGTGATGAATGGCAAATGGTATGTAAATGTTTATTGCTGTCTGTCAAGCCAGACATTTGTTCTCACTTCCCTTTTTCCTTTTTGTAGCTTTGCCCTGAAAAGCTTGACTGATGGTTTGGACTCTTGCCTAGTGGTATTCAACCAAGCAACAGTCCTGTAATGGCAGTTTAGCCACGTGATATTGAAAGTACACTTTCCACAGCTTGGGTTTTTTGGAAGGGCTGATTCAGTTACAGAGTTTTATTGTTTTGTCTCTTCAGAATTTGTTTAGTTTAGTGCTATCAATCAGAAGTTATAATGGACAAAAAGGTGATCATTAATGGACTGATCAAAAATGATACTTGCTAAATATCAGCATGTTGGCATTGTTTGCATTGTGAGTATGTTAGCATCCTGACATTAGCATTTAGCTCAAAGACTCAATGTACAGCCTCATATAGCCACTAGCATGGCTGTAGACTCAGTCTTGTTATAAGCACACCATGTCTAGTCACATGAAATTGTAGATAACAATTATCTTTGTTTATCTCAGGATGTTACTTAAAATACTGCTTGGCGTCCTGTGTGGCGTCAGAGCTCTGGCCACAGAAAACAACACAGCTCAGCAGGGTCCTCCGCCACTGCTGCTGGTGTCATTCGATGGTTTCCGAGCAGACTACTTGAAGAGGTTCCCTATGACGAACCTGAAGCACCTGTACAGTCAAGGGGTCCTGGTGGAGCAGCTCACCAACGTCTTCATCACCAAGACGTTTCCCAACCACTACAGCCTGGTAACCCTGCTGCTTGTGCTTTTTGTGTTGTCAAAGATGTTCTGTCAAATAGCAGGTTGTGATGCACATCCATCCAGCTGTTTGTCTGATAATGTAAAGACGTAATAATGCACTTTCATATGTGGTTTATCAAGTCAAGTAAACATGAAAAGGCTGTATAAACTGCGTGGGTCCAACTACATTTTACCAAACTGAACCAATTAAGTCTCATAATATAGTAGATAATAGAAGATGATAGAATAAACTGAAATAAGCAATATAGTAGCATAACAAAGAGTTACAGCGATCATAACTAGTCGTTGTTTTTCCTCTCCAGGTAACAGGGCTGTACGCTGAGTCTCACGGTATTCTGTCCAGTAACATGTACGACCCTGTCAGCCACAAGAACTTCCACGTTGGCGATGGCAATGACACAGACCCGGCGTGGTGGAGTGAGGCGCAGCCCCTCTGGCTCACTGCGCTGGACTCTGGCTACAAGACGGCGGCCATTATGTGGCCCGGCTCTAATGTGGCCATCCGCAACCGCACAGCGTCACACTTCCTTCCATACGACTCTCATGTGACATTCCGGCAACGACTGGCGAATGTGACGAACTTTATGTTGGGAGACGAAAAGGTAGAAAAGTTACTTTAGTAAGCTCAGTGTTTAGTGTATTGTACGTCTCTTTAGTAACAGAGATATGCCACTGTATACTCGTTTCCACTCCCATTTTGTTCTATCACTGGACTAACTACTTGTTTATGGCACTTTATTGCACAAGGCAATAACATTTGAGAAGTCTGGAAGGGTTAGTAGCCATTGTCTGACATCTGTACCATCCCCCCTATTCCACCAGGAGCAAGGGGTGATGTTCGCAGCTCTCTACTGGGAAGAGCCAGACCGGTCAGGTCACATATTCGGCCCGGACAACGTCACTGCCATGAGCAGTGTGCTGAAGGAGGTACAGCAATTTGGTTATGCTTAAAATCTCAGAGCTCACTAGATCCTGACACAAAAGGTTCCTGAACTCTTCTGCTCTGAAGACAAATACATTTGCTGGAGGCAAGCAGTGTTTCCATTAGTCTCTCATGCGTATAATGTGCTTAAAGTATCCAGTTAATTTGTAGACAGTTTAACCTGAAGCTAGGTCATTTTCACCAGTGGGGTAGCAGGTTCATATAGTGGAAATTACATGCAGGTAAATAAAGCCTGTTGTACAATTTTTAACAGACACCTAGAAGAGAGAATCAGAAACTGTTTTGTTTTGTTTGTTTTCCATAATGCCATGGCTGGTTACTATTTACACCTGAGCTTTTCCTGTTTGTGACAAGTATGACTGTCCCGGCAGGTTTTTGAGAATACTTTGTGGAGGTCGTATTGTATTGTTGCCTTAGTTAATCATTGTTCGTATTCCTTTTAGGTATTCACATTTTTGAAAACTAGAATCGTCAACGTTTTGACAAATTGTGAATAGAAATGGGTCTTGGCACAGGACTCTTGGAGCCTGCTGTAACAAAAAAATAACCACACATCTTGCTTGAACAAACACACATGTGTACGTTTTAATATCAACAAGAATATCCACTCATCTAGTTAACTCTGAGTAACGTGTTAGAGAATTATGAGTTGACCTATGTATACGTTTTCCTCCATTAGAGTTTCCATTCACATAGTTTTATTAAATAACATTATTGAAATAGAAAAGCTTGATGGAAGCAGGAAGTTTTGGTAATATTTCCTCAGTGCAGTTAGGTCTGTGTTCTTGCTTGGCAGATGTTTATTTTGATAAAGATGCAATTAATATGTAAATTCATTGTAAAAATGGCCTACGCTTGGCATAATCTAATGTCTCAGCACATTTGAGGGTTAATTATATTTGGACAGAACTCCTGTCACTTCACATTTGCTTGATGTGAACAGTTAGTGATGGCCGTGTCACTTTGTATGCGATCAGGTTGACGACAACATAGGCCTGCTGATTACGGAGCTGAAGCGGACCGGCCTCTGGGGTCGCGTCAACATCCTGGTAACCAGTGACCATGGCATGGCTCAGTGCTCGGCCGAGCGCCTCATACAGCTGGACGACTGCCTCCACCCTGACAACTACACACTGGTGGACCTCTCACCTGTCACAGCCCTCATCCCACATAAAGGTAACCAGGTTTACTTCAGCTAACATGAGATAAAAGAGCCTGCATACAAACATAACCACAATGAGTACATCAGTCAACATTTGAAACTCTTTTCTCTAGTGGGTTTTATTTAGGCCATTGCTCACACAAATGCCTATTTCTGTGCATGTGCGTTGCAGACCCAGAGGCCATCTTCGCCCTGCTGAATAAGTGCCACGCCCATATGACAGCCTATTTGAAATCAGCCATCCCTGATAGGCTGCACTACCGGAACAATGAGCGCATCCAGCCAATCATACTGATTGCTGACGAAGGCTGGACTATAGTGCAGCGAGGGAAGCTGTCAAGATGTACGTCTCTTAATTGTTTTCTCTATACTGTGATACTGTGATAGCCAGACATTTGGTTAACTAAAGTCATCTGTAATCGCCTCCACCCACTAGCTCTCATTCTCCCTCCCTCCCTCCCTCAGTGGGCGATCACGGCTACGACAACTCTCTGTCCAGCATGCACCCCTTCATGGCAGCGTCGGGGCCCAGCTTTCGTCAGGGTTATCAAATCAGCAGTTTAGAGAGCGTGGATATTTACCCACTCATGTGCCACCTGCTGTCGGTGCCCCCACAGCCCAACAACGGCACGCTGACCCAGGCTAGGTGCCTGCTGGCTGCTGAGACCTGCTGGGATGCCCCTCTGGTGATCGGCCTGGTGGTGGGCGTCCTACTGGTACTCAGTGCAATCACTGGTAAGTATATGAATATGTGTTAGGTCCATGCAACATATGCCCCAGGGGGTAGCATGTTGGATAGAGAATAAAAAGAGAATAAAAAGGGATAAGGATAAGGGAAAGGATAGACCCCTGGAGCACCAGGAGGTTTTCAGTAGGGATCGACCATTTCTGGTTTTTCAAGGCTGATAACGATTATCAGTAGTTATTGAAACCGATTTTTGGAAACGATATGCATATACAGTGAAAATGAAGTCAAAATTACAATTTTGGAATGTTACAAACTCCAACACAAAACTTTAGTTTTAATGCTTAAAGCAATGATTTAATAAATTAGAACCTTTCAACATAATAGACAGTAAAAGATAGTCAGATAGTGTTGTGGGCGGGACATTAAGTCAGACTCAGGGGTGAGTGAAAACAAAGCAGAGGGACAGAGCTGTAGCCGAGCCAAAGTAGACCACTTTTTAATTAATTAACTATCGGTTATCAGTCAAATAAAACACAGATACAGATAATCTGCAAACTGCCAAAAAACGGCCCGATAATCGGTCTCTCCCTAGTTTTCAGGATTTTTAGCTAAATTTGTGACATGCACTGTGTGTCTCCAACCGATCAACAAACTAACAGTACTTGTTTCTCTTCAGTTCTGTTCAGGTTGCTGAGCCAACGCCGCTCGCCCCGACCCTTCCAGAGGCTACAGGTTGACTACGATGACGATGACGACGACGACCCCCTGTTGGAGTAAACCAGTCCAAGCCGGTTACTCCACGCAAACCTGTGTCACCTGTTTGTGCTCAGAGAGGTAGTTTAAATGTTGCACTTTACTCACAGAGGCCGCTGCCCTAGCTTTCACTCTGGCCTGTGTGTGTGCTGTATGTGTGTTGTTTATGTGCACATACACACGCAGTAGAAAGACCTGTTGTTTTAAAACCTTTGAGGCCTACTGTCAAACGTCTATAAATAGTGAATACTATTGTTGTCACTGACTTTCCCTAATGCTACTGTTACAATAGACTTGAACATGTGACAAGAAGCCAATGGTGTGTTTTGTTGTGGAATGTAGCTCGTTGTGAGGAAATATTTAAGTCCATTTGAGATTAATAATTTCATTCTGGGAAATTTAAAGTTTAAAAAAGACTTTTGTTTAAGATACTGACTTGAGAGATTTATTTTGTATTTTTCTGCAGGAATTGTGTTTTTTTTGTCTGCATTCGTTTTATTTTTTCTGTATTTGTAGTGTTACTTTTTGTCAGAAGAGGGAGCCAGTAGCTCATGTAAGATTCATATGCATTTCACTGAGATCCTGTGTGTCTTGAACAGGAAAGCTTTTAAGATTTTAAGTTGGAATTCTTTTGATTGACTTCCTGTGTGTACTGTTACCGTTTTGGTTTGTTTGTTACCCGAGTCTGAAGTAAACAACGCTTTAAATGTCCTTTTATCCATACTTGCATGCTGAAAAACTGAAATTTGACATCTGAATTGATACGTTTTTACTGTTGAATTGTAGTGTGATAGGTTAAAATAACTCTAAATGCTACAGTAAAGTGAAATGGTGTTTTGAAGGGGATGATTTCTATGCAAATTATTCAGTAAGTGAAGGTTTGTAAGGTATCCCTTCTGCACTTACAGCATGTGTATTAATGATACCAAAGACTAATATTAAGATGCACCAAATGCTCCTAGGAGATATTTAAGATACATTTCTTTACAGAGGGATTTGTATCATAAAATTAAAGCAATATAATGTTTATTATTAGCATCGGGTAGGACAGTAACTTACTGGCTCGCCTAGTTTTTAAAAATAGAAGAAACATTTAGGAGTAGGTGTTTACTGATGCCTCTTTTCTTTATGAATAGACCAAAACCCACAATGAATGTATCTGCTAACAAATGTGTGCGTGCGTGTGTGTATAAAAGATATATCTACCTATATCTATATATACTTGATATATCTTATTCCTCTGCGCCAGAGCTCCATTGTTAAAAAGTTATTAAGTTATTAAAAACACATCAATGAGCCACACTGTTGCACTGGGTGACATGTTCCTTCACTATAAGTAATATGGGCACTGTAGTTTATATTGACTCAATCCACCATACACCGTCCTGCGGCTCCAAATACTCACTAGAGCACAAGAGCACTAACTGTGTATTCATCCACAGCTAAAAGTAGTCCCCAGCAGGGCGGCCTCTAGCTCACCCAGTAAGAGCGTTCGCCCCATGTTGGCTGAGTCCTGCAGCGGAACGGGTTTGAGTCCGACCTGCTGCCCTTTCTTGCATGTCGTCCCCCATCTCTCTCCCCCTTTCATGTCTATCCACTGTCCAATAAAGGGAAAAGCCCCCAGCAAATGCACATTTCCTCCTTTTTGAGTAATGTTTGCTAAAAAACTACAGTGCCCAGCTTTTCAGGAAATTATTTAGTGTTTTTTTTTGAGAATGATACAACCTGTTTTTTTAAGGTTAACATCTACAGTAGGAACCAATGGTCTCCAGACTGTGTGCCACAACAGGATAGAGATGGTCTTATCTTTTAATGCAGCGCTGCATGCATGCTTCCAACTATATATCTACTAGTGATATGTACTGTATATAGTGTTCATGCATCGATTCATGTGTGTGTGAGTATGTCTTTTGCTGCTGAAACAAGAAGAGGAACAATTCCACATCCAGAAACATCATATTTATGTGTGTTTGTGATTTTTAAATGCTGCATGTAATCTGCATCGTTGGACAACTGTATTTGTCTTTGATCCATAAAGTTACTGTTTTAAGTTTTCTAGTTTTGAGAGGTGTAAAAAATGGCACTATGCAAATCCTCCCTGGCCTGTAGAGAGATTCCTGGGGTTTAATGACATTTGTTTTTTTAAATAAAGTTGTTTGAAAATCTGAGTTTTTATGTTGTGATTCAAAAGAATGTAAAAAACAACAACCTCACATTAAGTGTCCCCAGATGTAAAGGAAAAGCGACACACATTTGAAAAAATTAATTTATATTCCTTTATAATTTTTTTTTCTCCATCGCAGTCACAACATTACAATGTAATAAAATGGTAAATATAAAATCAAACTCAATACTGACGCATATACATTTCTGTATTGTGTTCAAAACCAAATGAACTGTACATGTTTTCATTTATATCTCTTTTACATCATTTAAAATCTGTCATAGCTTCTATGTAGTCATCTGTATTGTAAATCTTTGTCTCTTCACAGATAAATAGACTTTATTTTCAGAAGGTATTGTAACAAAAATAACACATTTCCTAACGCTGGCCATGTAGAGCCATTGAAAATATCATTCAACTTTTCCCCAGAATGCTTTAACACTATTGTAGACACAGAATACACAGACAAACAAGAGATACACAACGTTTTGTCTTGTTTCTCTCCCGTTTCTTTTGTGGTTGGTCAGAAACATTCGGTGAGAATTTAGAAATCCCCCAAAGACCAGAAGATTCCTGAATGGCGTTTTTATGAACTGACGCAGGAGCGGTTTGAACATGGCCGATGACAGCAGCCATCATTTCTACAGTGAAGACGGGAGCGGTTAGCCAGACAGACCCTGCTTTTTAGATTCAAAACTTGTGTTCCTCTTTGAACATTTTCTTCCTCAAGTTTGAAATATGTGCTTATGTATTGAACTGTTTGACAATGACATGTTGCTGCATCCTGCAAATATGACCATTGTATCAAGCTATTTAATTCACATTCAAAGGCAAAAATGTCCATTTTAACAAACAATTTGCTCTTTTACTTATTTCTTTTTGTATCTTATAAAAATTACAATTTCAGAGTTCTCATATATCTAGTGGTATCAAGCCATGTAGATAGGTTTGGTTTTATTTGTCAAGGTTTTGAGATATTTGTCTCTTAGATTTCTGCCTCCACCCGATACAGGAGGTGAATGGAATTTCATCTGTGGAGCTCACGCATTAAAAATAACACTTTCTAATTAAGAAAAGTAGCAAAGAAACGAATTTGGAAAAAAAACACGTATTTGCTTTATTGCAGAGAGTTAGATGAGGAGATTGATACCACTGTCATAATGTACACTAAATTGGAAGCTAGAGACGTCTTAGCTTAGCATAATGACTGGAAGTAGGGGGAAACAGCTAGCTTGGCTCTGTCCAAAGGTCTAACTTTGGCTAAGTTAGCTCTGTCCAACTTCTTAAACTTTGGACTAGCTTGTTTTTTCAACGCTTCCACTCTTTGTGCTAAGGTAAGCTATCGGCCTGGTGGCTCCAGCCTCATATTTAGCAAACAGATTTGGGAGTGGTGAATATTCTTAAGCACTTATCGCATTCCATTAGCATTTTTAACACAAAAATGGACATTTTTGTACTCTAAAGAAATAAATAAAAGGATTTCTTCCTAATCATTGCTTGTAGTGATTGTCTTTCTATGCAGAACAATAAAAAAATAATCAGGAACAGGAATGTGAGAGACAAATATAACAACAACCTATCATTATTCATCTGTTTGTCTAATGCTTGGTTGTGGCTGTCTGGCGAATCATTCCCCAAACTTCATCCTGCCTACAGATCTAATATCAGTGTGCTTATACTCGAGACAACACGAAAAACTCTTACGAAAACACAGTCTCATTGAAGCCGTATTTTTCTTCTCTCGTCTTACATTCTGGATATTTATAAAGAACATTTAGTATCAGTACATTTGTAAGAGCCATCTAACCAACTCATCGAACATAGATCCAACAGAGGAGGATTACCAGAAAAAGGTATTTACAATCAAAATGCCAACCACAAGAAAATAAAAGGTACTTTTGCACAACAAAATCTCTAGAGCTACTTTTTTTTTCCAAGCTGAAGAACACAGTAGAAAAGCATGACCCCGACAAAATAAAAGCTCATGGTACATCTTATAGATACATCCACATTAAGGTTTAGTTTGACCCTGCCCTGTGCACCTGAGTCAAACCACTGAAATCCCTCCGACTTCAATTTAAAGATTTGTGCCAAAATAAAAAATAAAAACTCTTCGCTTCTAAAAGAAAAGGATTTCAATTTCACCTTGTTGGACTCAGATCTGGTAGAAACTGGTCTGAGATCAGAGACAGCTTAGTGTCTGGCCTCCAGTTCTATGAAACCATGACAAGTAATGATCATTTCACAGCTCTGGACCAAGCAAGTCAAACTTTGGCTAAAAAAGCATATGAAGCATTACTGACACATACAGTACTCGCACACGCACACGCACACACGCACACACACACACACACACACACACACACACACACACACACACACACACACAGCCTAACCACAGGCCTCATATGCTTTGCAGACCCTGATAGTGGAACATTTATGTGTTTATTCAAAGAACAAAAAGATAACTTTCTGGTTTTACTTTTCACAATCAGATCCACATTCCTTTGTTCCCCCCCCCGACCAATTTGAACCCACTAACAGACAAACATGACCATAGAACTGACGTGCAAGATTATCAAATTATTATAAACAATTGCAAAAAGTAAACAAATGGTTTGAAAAAAGTTTGCATTGTTGAACACTTTGCGGTTTCGGCTTTCTTCACCTCTTGTTTGCAAACAAAGAAAAAAAAGGCAATGAAATAAGAACAAGTAACACATTAGAACAGTGATGTGGTATTTTTTTTAAAGGTTATCCAAGCCCAAAACCTTTCTGTCGGTAACCTTGCATAGCTGTAAATGTGTAGCCATACAATAACACTGACTGGATTTGTCTTACAGAGTGGGCCTGGCTAAGGCTATGGGTTTTTGGGTGAAGGAAGAAGTTACATTTGTAGCATGCGGACTCAACTGTAGAGTGTGGATCCAAATATGAAGGGTAGTCTGAATTAAAAAAACAAAATGGAGATGGTAAGAAGGTATGATACCTGCAGTAGGATAATGAGGCTACAGCCGAGTCCGACTGCCACACATGCATACTTCTGTATAAAAAAGGGACTGTATTTTTTTGGTTGTGTCAGACCTGATTTGTGTTAAACCTGATCTCTGGTTGGCTGGAGCTCTAGGTGCAAACGGGCCATGGTTTGGGTCAAAAGGTCAGAGGTCAGTACAAGGGAGAAGCTAGTGGGGCAGCTGCTCTGGAGCTCAACATAAATCTCCCTTTAACAACCCAGAAGCACATACAAAGCTGTGACTCTACGTTTTAAGCCTCTGCAGTAACCACTTATTTTCCTTAGCACATGTGCCATCAAATCTAAAACATTCATGCAAGAAATTCACGAGCACGATCAGAACAGAAAATGTTTGACTGTATTCTCTAAATGTCACATATTCGGTTTGTTTCGTGCTAACACAGTATGCTGTTCTCCTTTGATTTCTGTGCTCTGACACGCTCTAACCCATGCTTAATGTACAGTGAATGTTCACATCCACATCAAAGCGGACCAACAAATTCCTAAAGTCCTAAAGTTTTCTTTAACCATGTTTTGGATATCTAAAAAAATAAATAATAGTCCACCTCCAGTTCTGTCGAGCGGATAAGGCATTGTTGCTTTTATGTGTCGCTCTCAGAGACAGAAGGTGTTGCTGTTTTTATGTTCACTCTCTACTTGAGGAAACCTAGGTTGATTGAATTACACGATTCAATCAATCTGAACGTGAAACACTCTAAACATATTTGGCTAAATACTTCATACCCCTGTCACCACGACAATACAAAACCCATCCAGCATCACTCAATAGCACCATATGAATATTGTTCCCAAATTATAAAGGGGTAAGGGATTACTGGACATTAGTATGTGTGTGTGTGTGTGTGTGTGTGTGTGTGTGTTCAAGCGGTGAGGTAGGGACACATCCCATATTGTTAGACTACTTTTCACTGTGTGTGCTAAGCATATCTCCCTGCTATGGATGAAAACCGTGTGTGTGTGTGTGTGTGTGTGTGTGTGTGTGTGTGTGTTGTGAGCATGTACACTAAGCACATCTCCTTGCGTTGGAGACTTGCATAGCTCTTGCAGGACAGGAAGAGCAGTTGTCCATTTGGACAGAGCCTTTGGCACAGCCTTGGCCGGCAACTGAAGGCAGTACTCAAGATGCACCATAGGATTTAAAGAGACAATCTGCCCTTATTGCACCATAAGTACATGTGTGTTTCATATTTGCACCATATGAAGTAGGATTAGCAACCAATTGACTCCGTAGCTTGAGCACATTGCACCATATGAACACCGATGCTGCTGCTTCTGTTGCGCGTTTGCACCTACTGAATCTAGCTTGCAGCAAAGTAACAGATGTTCTCTTTTTTTTTTATCGGCTAGCACCACAGAAAAGTAATGTAAGCTTACGCTTTGTTCACGTTGGTCAAACTTCAAGGGATACGTCAACATTTTTGGTGTTGTAGTCTCCTTTTTCACCTGCCACATTTGGCTGAAAAATGTTTGAAACATTATTATTTTCATGATTATTTAATCAGATGATCATTTTTTAGATCAATGGATTTATTATTTAGTCTTTTACAGTGGTTCCCAACCATGGGGGTAGAGACACCAATAAGGGTCGCAAGATAAATATTAGCCAAAAGACAACCACTGATCTATAACAGCTCAAAATCCAAAAAAAAGGATTCAATATATTCATAATGATAGAAAACAACATATCTCTCTCCCTCCTCTCCAGCCACATTCCCTATTCCTCAGGCCTCTTCATCCATCCCCAGATGCCCTTTAGACTTTCCCTCCTTTCCCCATCACCTGCCCCAGCCATCTACACACCTGTTCCCACTTCCCTCATCAGCCTCTCAGTTTATATACTGGCCCAGTTCCATTCATTCCCTGCCAGACCATCAAAGTTGCTTTGTTGTTTCTTGCCATTTGCTTTCAAGCTCTGATGGATCTGCTCATTTGATGGCCAATTGTACTCATTGAAAACAAGCTTGCTTTCAACCTTAGTTTCAATGGCCTTTGATAAAATAATTTGTTTTTCCTACAATTTGACACACCTGCACAAGGAAAAATGAGAGGCCAAAATTGCCCCCCAAAATGTTGACGTACCCCTTTGCAACAAATGCAATATCATTCTCGTTCACCTGCTCGATGCTCATGGACAGCAGCTATAATAAGAAGCATGTGTGTGTTTGTGTTCATCTTTTGTAACCGCACCATCATAAATATCTAATGGCTGGACTTCGCCTGCTGTACCACTGACGTGGGACTGGAGAAAAGGTTGGACGGCAAAAACACTTTCACTACCTTGCAAACACTCGCAACACGGTGTTAGGCGGCCCCCTGATGGCGTGTAATTTCAGGAGCAACGTTCCTGTCAACAGGCTGATGACGGATATCTCGCCTTGTTGTCGCCTGCCAATGTAACAGCTTGGATTAAAGGGATAAACAAACCCAAAAAATAAATAATGAGCCATACATCACAGCTCAGCCGTGGGTGGATTTGGAGGAGTTGGTATTGGACTCGTTACATACAGGAGGAGGCGAGTCATTGAGAGGGTTGTGACGATTAAAGTTCAAAACTGTTTTAAATCAGCTTCAGTGGCAGCACCCTGTTAGTGTGGGATCAACATAATTTAGAAATCACACACAGGAAAATGTAGTAGTAGACATAGACAAAAATAATTGCTAAATGCATTCGCTCTTTCAGTTGAAAATTTGGAGACAATTTCTCATTTTTGTCATTGCCTAGCAAGGTAAACCGACCGAATAACCAAAGAAAATCTAACCCACAGCATAACAGAAAATAATGGAGATGAACTGTTGGGACCCTAAAAGGCATACACATTTAGAAAAACACTTATTCCACTAACATGGGCGTTTATCTATAAGATGATGGTGCCACTGTGTTTTGGATTCTTCTGTTTGACTTTACAATTTTGGAGATGGAAAGAGATTGGCACATTGACTAGTGTACATGTTTAGCAATAAGAACTGTAGCATTAAAATCATCCATCTGTCCTCATTAGATCTTCAGCTCTAGCTTCATGCTAACACCTAAGCATACAAGGTGTTGAGTGAGAGAAAAGGACTACAACAGACAGGCCTCTTACCAATAAAACGATGTTTTGAGCATATGGCCTGTCGATTTGTAATGTTTACAAAACAGCATAACCGGTGTAGCTAGTTTATGTTATAAGTATATTTCAGACAAGAAACTAATTCTTCCAATGCACAGTCATTTTGGTACAGTAATATTTTAGTTGCACGTTGGCAGCCATTTAGGAGGTGTTGGGTCTTATTTTGAGCTGCTACAACTTCTCACTTTTAGAGTTAATGTTGCAGCTGTCACCTAACACAGTGTATGCTTAATTGTTGGCATGCTTAGAGAAATACTTTGACATTTTGGGAAATATGCTTATTGGCTTTCTGGCTGAGAGTTGGATTAGAGGATTGATGCCAGTCTTTCATCTCTCCTTTCTTTAACTTTGAACATAGACAGGCAAGCATCTAAGCTAAGCTAATCTACTCCTGGCTCTAGCTCCATATTTAGTGTATAGACACGAGAGAGAAAGATCTTCTCATCTAACTCTGGCAAGAAAAGCAATATGTGTATTTGTAATGTCAAACTATTCCTGTAGCGCAAACTTTAAGTGAAATTTTCAATTTGTTTGAATGCCATACCCTCTCTGTCTCCATCTTTCCCATCATGCTCCGCTATTCTCCCTGGTAACCTTGTCAACCAACCCCCAAAACCGATGTGTCCAACTGCTTTGTCCCCAGTCGACAACAACGTAACGGTACATAAAAAACATCCTTTCTGTACATAGAAAATATATACACTACCTTTTGACAAGACTAACGACAACACGTTCACAAACTCCTTTTATTAAAAGTGACATTTGTTCTTTCTTTGTGTCACTTCTTTTTATTCTACTGAAACCCGTGAAAGTGTGCGCGAGCGACGCAACATAAACGGCATGCGGTGGTCAAAGACTCTGAAGTAAAACTGTGCTCATGTTTCAATATTTTGTTTTTTCTACACAGCGGAGAGCAAACGTGTGATATTAAATCAATGAGAACAGATGACGAGTGATCAGAGGAGTTGGAAAGATAGAGGAGAGAAAGAGATGGACTCGTGCTGAAGCAGCTTGTTGAGTCATGGCCATGGGACTCACAGGTTGTAGGTGCCCGCAAGGAATGTGTGTGGGTGGGTGTGTGTGTGTGTGTGGGTGTGGGTGTGTACACGCATAAAAGTGTGACAGATTGCTTTTGTGTCTGTGTGCTTACATCAAGTGCGACATTGTGTGGTGTAAGAATGTGTTTCTAAATCTAAATCTGAACATCCATGTATACATACATGTCTTTTTTATGGTGCGTATGTGCTTAGCTGTATTGATGTTGTTGTGTGTGTGTGTGTGTGTGCGTGTGTGTGTGTGTGTGTGTGTGTGTGTGTGTGTGTGTGTGTCAGAGTGAGGACTCATACTGCAACAGTTCATACAGCAGGGGTCCGTCACGGTAGCGGATGCCCACAGCGGCCGGCGTTATGTACTGCAGGATGTTTATAGTCCTCCGCAGCCGCCTGTCTACGTAGTGGGCATCCCATGCTGGATAACGCTTCCTGGGCATGTCGATCTTTATCAGTGGGCCCTCTGGCTTGGAGGTGATGGGCGCCGACCTCACCTGGAAGACGGGAAGACACGTCTCGGCCACATCCTCTTCCGTCTGTGACTTGGTCATGTGGGCGGGGGTGGGTGGGGCGGTGGGCGGAGCTGACGGGGGGAGGGGGAGACCCCAGAGCAGCTGGGCGCAGCAGGACGAGGCAGGGCTTGGTTGGAGGTGGGCGGTGGCAGGGTGCAGGAAGCCGTAGTACAACAGCATGACCAGGACGCCGCCGGCGAACGTCAGGTAGACGCCGCACAGCGCTGGGACAGCGTAGGAGTCAGTCAACACTGGGTCCCTGTAGGCGTACCTGCAGAATGGGGTTCAATTTAATGTGAGTATGTGTGCATGTGCACTTAAGTGTGTGTGCTCTGTGTAGACTAGAGTGCATATTGTTGCTGTCGGGTGGAAACCTTGTATGTCCAAAATTGTTAATGAAAAAGGCGATTTTGAAAACGTATTGAGCTATTTACCTCGTCACTGTTTACTTTCAACTCTGCTGTGTGCACTTCATACAAGATGGAGGCAGAGTGGAGTTATGACGTTTTGCCAACAATTTGAGGATCCAATGGAGTTACGAGATTTAGTCAGGAGCTCTTTTTAATACTTTTCATTGGTTAAATATGTGTAAAACCCACAGACAGATGTAAAGGGTGATCAATAGCATTGATTTATGAAAATAAATAAAAAAGACAAAATATGGGGGTATGAGGTTTCCGCCCGACTGTGTTTTAGCCAGTTCCTCCCTGCACTGGCTTTTTATCAAGAGTTTGATTTGAAATTTTATTTTACCTCCGCCTCTCTTTCTAATTTTGATTAAACATGACATTAGTTGCATCCAGGTATGCTGCAGCTACTTCGGTCTAACTCACCACAGCCCAGTGAGGATGGTGTTTTCGGCCAACACCACGATGTAGTACGTCACCATTCTGTACCGTGTCCGGCCCTCCTTCACATTAAACCAGCAGAAGATGTAGACGATGCCAACCACCATGTTGAAGAGCACCTCCTCCCACTTGGACATACAGAAGTCGGTGCCTCCGTGCACCACCCAGAAGGCCATGGCGCACCAGTGAACCACTACAAAGATGCCGAAGTAGATGTGGAAGAGGGAGGCGAAGAGGGCAAGCGAGAGGACGCGGGATGAGATGGTGAAGAGGCGCCAGAAGAGGTGCAGCAGCGCCCCGCGGTAGCTCATGCTGCGCTGGTCGTCACGAGAATCTCGCAGCAGTTTGTGGTAGGAGGCCAGAACCCAGGCGAGAGACAAGAGGGAGCCCAGGGAGGAGATGCCTACAGAGATAGTCAGAGGAGAGTAACAGGAGGCAAAAAAAAAAGAACAGAGGCGGATGATGATGTGGAAAGTAGAAACAAGGTTTCGAAGTTCGTGAAACAAAAAGTACATGGGCACAAGATTATTATGAGTCAATGGGGGTGTTTTGTGTAATCATGTGAGCACATCCTTAAGTAAGAAGTAATGTGTGACACGACAGAAACATTTAGTAATGACGCCTAATCGTATGAGTCTGAAATATGAAGTTATTTTTAATGTCCCAGCTGCTGTGCGCATCCACCCCCTGCACTGTACTAGTCACATATTTGCATTAGAATAGTATAAGTAGAATGTGTCCCAAAACTCCAGAGTGACAGATATGAATAACACCAGTGGGTGGCCGTCTAGATGATACATTTCATGGATGAATAAGGAAGAGGAGGCTGATGGAGTTTGGCTAGCACATCTCCCTGACACCTGTGATTGTGCTTTCTTTCTAGGACTTCCTGAACAAACAAAAAACACTGTGAAAATCCTAATGCAGCACCATTTGCAGCCACAAATTACTGAGCATGATGTGTGCAAATTGCCAATTACTGTGTGTGCAGCTGTGGATTTGTATGTGCTACATGAAACCATTGTGTTCTGTTTGTTAATGTGGCATGTAGCTGTTCATAGTTTGAAGAACTGAAGTCAGTCCATCCAGCGTAGTCCGTGCTCCACCTACACTGCAGCGTCTCGGCTCGGTTCTCCTGGATCATGATGCAGAGCTGCAGGACCAGCTGAGGTGCAGACTCCAGGAAAGTCTCCAGCAGCCGCAGCATGTTGACGTCTGCATACTCGAACATCATGGCCCAGTACCAGCGCCGCTGGTGCTCCTTCTGCCGACGCGACATGATGCCCAGGTACAGCGTCCTGATGTACCTGCAGACGGTCAGAGGTAAGAGCGCTGATTAATAAAAACACCATACATTTTTTGAGCCTCTTTGTTTTTTATCCTCAATGCCATTTTGGGTTATTTTCTTTCTCACTAATTCTATCTTTTGCCTGCTTGTAACTTTTGTTTTAAAAAGATCACTGATTCTACTACTATTATTAATCCTTCATAAAATAATAATCTGATAGATTAACTTCACCTGATAAACAGTGATGCAAAATGGGTTTGAAACAATTAGTAGATTAATCGATTAGTCGATTGACAGAAAATGAATTGGCTACTATCGGCTTTTATTTTAATAATTTCCCAAACAATAATACTGCACATTTGCTTTTCATCATCATATATGATAGTTACCTGAATATCTTTTGGTTTGGCATGTTTGTTGGATTAAAAAAAGCAATTTTAATATCTTACCTCTATAAATTATAGCCATTGGCTATAGCCAGGGGCCATTCTCATTATTTTCAGGAAAACAATCAACAGATTAATTAATGATAGCAATAGTCAATAGTTGTAGCCCTAATGCACATGGTACAATGACAGATATCTAGATGATTATGTATTGACAAATTTTAGAAATATCATGTGAATGCAACACTCGGAGCAACATAATTACTGTAAAAGCCATGACCTATAGCCCTACTGAACTTGTACTAAAAATATTTTTAGGTTGGTCTGATTGTTGATAGAACATCTTTAAGAACAAACAGCCATGACAAAATTCTACTCCATACATACTGAGTGAATTTCTAGATGTGCAAAACTACAGTACATGTGGGTGAGATGTAGGCAGTGATTTCAATTAAAATACCTAAGGGCACTCACAGAGTTTGCTGTGTGTGTGTGTGTGTGTGTGTGTGTGTGTGTGTGTGTGTGTGTGCGCGCATCTATGTGTATATGTACGTGTATGCAAATGTGCTCTAACAATATCCTCCTGCTTCCCTGTGAGTGCATTGCTTGCTATACATTCATGGGTGTCATGGCATGTGTGCATGTGTTTCTACATTATGCATGACTCTGCAAGCTTAATTCACAAAACATAAATTATGCACCACCCATAGGAACATGCCTAAATGTGCATGCACATCACTTTATGGTCACATCAGGCATGGCTTGATGCAGATGCAGGGATTGAGCAGGCATGTGGGCTACCAGTCATGGGAGGGCTTCTGGAAAATGAACGATCTAGTGGCACGGTGAGGATAGAGGAAAGTGGTCTGATAACACAGTATGTTTTACCATCTAGAAAACTGTCTGTTAACAGGGCTGACTGGTTGTGGACATATGCTGACAATTTCTAGAATTTTCACTGCATTGTTAATGTTTTTTTCACATTTTCCTTTTGTAGAGATAATACACATGGGCTTGCTTTGCTGTGCTGTATGCTATTGAATTGAAGAGTGAAAGTTATCCACCCTGACATCTTGTGTTTTGATGGATGGATGGGGTGAAGGCCATCCCATATATCCTAACCTATCCTTATTATCCTATTCTTAAAATATGTTAATGCTTCTAAACAAACAATTTCAAGCCAAATGAATGGATTATGTAGCTTTACAATAAGATACAAACAGCAAAATGCTGTTTGTCCTTGACTCAGGAACAATGAAGGATAAATAACCAGCACAATTTGTTTGGCTTTTTTAAAATCTGTAAACAGGAAGTTAAGGATTGAGGCTTCACTGTGAAGCATGGCAGGCGGCCCTGAGAGCCACTTAATGCCTTAACACGGAGGGATACCAACCATATGTATTGTACATACAGAAGATCTTCTACCCCTCCACCCCACCCCCACCACTCTCACTCCCACTCCTTCTTTTCCTTCTCTGCTTTCGCTCTTTTCTACTCCCTCCCTCCATTTACACATTGTGTATGTGCAACCTTTTCTTCCTCCTCCTTCTCCTTCCCCACCCCTACTTCACTCCACAGCCTCTCCATCTCTAAGCGATCTGTCTCAATCAGGCCATACCATTTCCTCAGCTACAAACATCCCCACCCCCTCCCCTTCTTCTTCTTCCTTCTTCTGCCCCTCCACTTACTCCAGGTGGGAGAGTCCATTCTGCTCGCTGAGGGGGTGATTACTGGGTGGGGTGCATGGAGGTAGAGTCTATGTGTGTGTCTGTGAGTATGTGTGTGTATGTGTTGATTTAACCCTACAACCACAGAGAGGCCAAAGCAGAGGAGCTGAGTAGCACAGCAGGATGTAAGCACACTCACAATCATCACTCTACTCTCCCTGCTGCTCAGCCGGCTTGAGGCAAGTGGACACCATTAAGGAGTCTTCTTGGAGAGAGGGGGAGGGAATGAGAGTGAACGCTGTCCTTGCATAGAGGGCTTGGAGGCTGGAGACAAGCTAGCACACACAAGGAGCCTACAGTTGCAATACAAAGTGTGTGTGTGTGTGTGTGTGTGTGTGTTTGTGTGTGTGTGTGCATAGGAGCAAAAGGGTCCATGTATGTTTCTGTTTTTTCCCAGCAGTGCTTTTAGCACTACAATTAGCACCTACCCTTGACCAAGTGTGTGTGTGTGTGTTTGTGTGTTTGTGTGTGTGTGTGTGTGTGATAAAGAAAGAGAGAGAGAAAGAGAGAGAGAGAGAGAGAGAGAGAAAGCGAGGGAGAGTGAGATAGTGAGATAGAAAGCGAGATGTGTTGCCAGAAACACAGATGCTTTTCCTCTTTGTACTCTCCATGCATGCTGACTCTCATGAGAAGGGCCATGACACCGTTTTTCCATTGGTCACACACACGCTGACACAGACACATGAGCACACACACACGCACATGTGCATACACAAATGTGCACACAAAGCCCTGACTTCTCTGTTCTTCAACTAAAGTAAAGGACTCCGACTGAGACGCTGTCCATGGTGCTGAAAATATTTTCAGCACCATGGACAGGGTTTCGGTCGTCCCTAAAAACACGCTGTGGATGTGTCTAATATACAGTATTATCTTTAGTTAATATACCAGATCTATGGAGTGTGAAAGTTACATTCTTCGAAAGTGGATCACTGTCTCTCTGTCGGTCTTTCTGTGTCCCTCTCACTGCCTGACTGTCTCTCTTAATAGCTGTCTGTTTTTCCCAGATAGTAACTGAAGTGCTGGGGAGGCCTTTCCCTGTTTTTCTCTTACTCTTCCTCTGCCTGTCAGTGTGAAGTGGGCTTAGCTTTCTTCTAGCTACATTGAGTAGACATGCCATTCTACCAATAAGCAACATGAAGTGTGTGTGTATGAAACATTAACTAATTGAGCCTAATTGTTCATATTAGGCCTACTGTTGTAGCCTATTGTGTAGGCTATTGTCCGAATATTTGGATAAATTGTATTTTGATGCTTTGACCACATTGTTATTGAAACTCTCATGCCAATAAAGTCGCTTTGAATTAAATTGGGAGATAAAGGGAGGGAGTGTGGTGACAGGTTAGGATCAAGTGTGTGTTGTTGTTTGTGCCCCCCCCCCCCCCCCCCCCCCCTTACCTCCACACTTGTCCCAGCTGGAGGATGTGTATGGTGGCCTGCCACAGCCAGATGGTGGCCAGCTGCAGGCGGTCCCTGCCGGGATAAAGGCACCCCAGAGCCACCGCGCCCCGCTTGGTCAACCCCTCCACCTCGCCGAGCCCCCCGCCGGTGTAGTCCTGCACGAACCAGCGGAAACTCAGAATCTGGACCAGCACAGACGGCACCAGCACGAAGAAGAGAGTGAGGCCGAACCAGAGGTAGTCCTGTCTCTGATAGTAGTCCATCGCCAGGCACAGGTCCGTGCCAACGTCCCAGAAGAAGACGAGGAGGGCGAGGATGATCCAGAGGCAGTCCAGCCACAGCTGCTCCCGGGGCGGGCAGTGAGTCTCCCGGATGCCGACCCCTCCGATAGGCTGGCCCCCGCCGAGCAGAGAGCCGAGGCAGGCTGAGCGACAGCCCCAGTAGCAAGCGGAGGTGCGGCAGCACTGACAGATGTGGATCGCGGCAGAGTCCATCGGCTCCTCGCCATCAACATCGTACAGCTGGGCGAAACCGCCGCCGCACCCGACACCGGCTTTGCCGCCGTCCGACTGCGCGGCCATGTTCCCCTTCCCGCTCCTGCCCTCCTGCGAAATGCACGACAATCGCACCGTTGTGCTTTCTCGTGGGGCGCGGATACCACGTCACTTCCCAGATACCTGCTGTCCCTTTCCCTCTCGCGCCGCGGCGACTGCTGTGTCTCTTTCCCGCTTGGGGCGCGAGGAGCCATCAGCGCCAGCGGCCGCGCGACGGCGGCTCCCCTTCTTCCTCGTCCAGTAGAGACACAGCCACCGGGCGATCGCGAGCAGCAGTGTAATCCTTTCCTGTTCTAGTCCAGCAGCCCTGCATCATCCCGTCCTGCGCGCGCGGTCATCTAGGGCAACGGGAGGCTATGACGTAATGCATCTCCCGCTGTTCTTAAGACGGCTACTGAGAGTGTAGATGCGTGTGTGTGCGTGTGTGTGTGTGTGTGTGTGTGTGTGTGTGTGTGTGTGTGTGTGTGTGTGTGTGTGTGTGAGCGCACTGGATACCAGACAAGTCCCTCAAACCACGACTCGTGCTAATACAAGCCTTCCTGTTCAGTCAACCGGAGGACCCCCGACTCCTGCCTTTCATCCCGACCGCACTCAGGCTGCAGGTACCCGGCATCCGCTGCAGCCTATATCCGCTCCTTTCCGCAGCTCCAGCCCTCTGCAGCTCCAGAGTCCCCGATCTTCACTTTCTCTCTTACTCCGCCCTCTACTGGATAAGAACCTCAACCCCGAATTCACATCTGCACGCAGGCATGTGCACGTGCACGCACATTCAAATAAAAGGGTTTTGCAATACTCCGTAGCCTATAGGAACAGGGTGTTTTTTTCCCCAGTGAAATCAGTTTTTCCAATCTCTTTGAGATTCCCACCCTGTGGCATTCATCACTCCATCAGTATATTCCCCTCCACTCATCGCTTTTTCTGCACTTCCCACCTCTCTCTTTCTCCCTCACAATATCCATCAACCCACCCCATCATTCTCTACAGTGGGCTGACTGCCCTGTGGCTCTGCCAGCCTAATCAGCCATAACATATGTGTGTTTGCAGTATGTGTGATCCCTGCTTGCCTAGCAGGGAGATATAGAGGCGAGGATTTAGGAATCTGAGAAACTGGGATGGACACTGTACTGTATGTGTGTGAGAGAAATGAGTAGGGACTGAGGGAGCTGGAAAGCTAAGAGGCCGTGGATAGAGAAGAGCGATGGATTTAGGAATTAGAGGAGGGATGAAAGGAGTGATGTGAGAGAAACAGAAAGAGCGAAAGAGAAAAGATTATTCAGGCTGAAGCTGTTCCAAAGCATGACAAGATTGACAGGAAGAATGCATGAGAGAGGATGACTGGAAGATTTAGGGAAGCCATTTTTGAGGGATGGAGCCACAAAAAAAGAGATGAAGAGAGAAGGAAAGATGTTTACTTTGTAGTACAGGAAGAAAAGAAAAGCATGAAGGAAAAACAAAAGAAGAAGGGGTGGATTTAGGAGTTTTAAGGAGTAGAAGTATTTAGGGTGGACTAAGTAAGGATTTTGTAAGAATGATGAATGATTGTGTGATTCCGCTTGTAAGAATGTATTCAGTAATGTCATTTAATGGAAGTAGAAATACATGCACGTACAGGCTACATCACAAACGTGCATGCTCAGCCGCCCTCTCACAAGCATACTTACACACACACACACATACACACACACACACACACACACACACACACACACACACACACACACACATGCTTCATTTATTTTTCCTAAATGCACACATACTCAGAAATATGCAAGCATGCACTGCATATCTTCATGGCACACACACTTGCTCCTCGTTCTCAGAAGCACGTTTCTGTGCAAGCACTTGCACTTTCTCTCTATCTCTCTGTCCACTGGAGATTAGCCTCTCTGTTGTCATGACGACTGTGGCTGTGCAGCTGAAAGACAGGGAGAGGGAGTCGATGGTTGTATATGTGCCTGTGTGTGTGTGTGTGTGTGTGTGTGTTTGTTTGTTTGCAAGAGACAATTAGAGTGAGTGACATCATTAACACTTGCTCTAATGGCTAATTACACCAAATAGTTCAAGAATGCAGAGAAATATATCCTGCAGAGGCATATGTATGGTAAATGTTTGACACTACTGTCCACAACTGACTATATAGCTTTTTGTGAATTAAAAAATGCGTCACATCTACACTCCTAGTGAACAAATTGAAACTTTTCTCCTGTTTTATTGAAAGTATGAGGCTCAATATGCCACAAAAAGCTCTTGATAAACAGTAATGGAAGGAACAACGTGTAATATTATACAATGAATGTATGAAAATAATGTATATGCAATAAAACAACCCTCTTTTTGTGAAGGTTGCAGCTGCAGTCTCTCCACTATACAATATGAATCCAAATGAATTATGAAAAAAGCCAGAGGACTTCAGGATCAAATACTTCCTCCGTGTTGATGATTTGGCCGTGCTGTTCAATACAAAAGTAGGCAGCGGCAGAAGCTCCTGCAAACCTCAAAACATCAGAACAATGGAACCAGACAGGCACAAAATGACAGTTTTAATCTGGCAGTGAATGACTGTAAGGACAAAGCGAGATAAGAACACCACAAATATGCAGAAATGAGCCACAAGGGCTTTGTGGAAAAGTCCTGAGTTTCAGTTTATTAACAAACCCATCAGCCTGTCATCATTCAGGGACTAATTATGGGAGATTAGGGGATTAGGGGAGCACAAACAATGATAAAAACATGTTGGCAAAATACAACCAAAACACAAGGTTAACTGGAGCTTTATTTGGCTTATTTTGCTGAATAGAGATACCACAGTTAAAAGTAATGTGAGCACAGTAGGGAGGACAACTGGGGAGGACACAGATTACTTCCAACCGCTACATAAAGTCTGACAGTGGTGGAAAAGGCATTTAGAATCAGAGGTAATCCCACTATGTAAGTTTCATCCTTCTCCATGATACCTTCATCCCCACCTACAACACATAAGTATTATCAGATAAATGTAAAGCCTTAATATTTATCATGACCTGATTTATTCATGAAGAAGAGACAGTCTTTGAAAAATTTAGATGTTTAATCAGGGAATGATAATAAATTTTATGCAGCAGAATATGTGAATTTATACCAAAACCTAGGGATGCAAACAGACTAAAGCTATAAAAAATATATATATATATATATATATATATATATATATATATATATATATATATATATATATATATATATATATATACAGTATATGTATATATCCATCCATCCATCGTCGTCCGCTTATCCGTGGTCGGGTCGCGGGGGGAGCAGCTCCAGCAGGGAACCCCAAACCTCCCTTTCCCGAGCCACATTAACCAGCTCTGACTGGGGGATCCCGAGGCGTTCCCATGCCAGGTTGGAGATGTAATCCCTCCACCTAGTCCTGGGTCTTCCCCGAGGCCTCCTCCCAGCTGGACGTGCCTGGAACACCTCCCTAGGGAGGCGCCCAGGGGGCATCCTTACCAGATGCCCGAACCACCTCAACTGGCTCCTTTCGACGTGAAGGAGCAGCGACTCTACTCCGAGCTCCTCACGGATGACTGAGCTTCTCACCCTATCTCTAAGGGAGACGCCAGCCACCCTCCTGAGGAAACCCATTTCGGCCGCTTGTACCCTGGATCTCGTTCTTTCGGTCATGACCCAACCTTCATGACCATAGGTGAGGGTAGGAACGAAAACTGACCGGTAGATCGAGAGCTTTGCCTTCTGGCTCAGCTCTCTTTTCGTCACAACGGTGCGATAAACAGAATGTAATACCGCCCACGCTGCGCCGATTCTCCGACCAATCTCCAGCTCCATTGTCCCCTCACTCGCGAACAAGACCCCAAGGTACTTAAACTCCTTCACTTGGGGTAAGGACTCATTCCCTACCTGGAGAAGGCACTCCATCGGTTTCCTGCTGAGAACCATGGCCTCAGATTTAGAGGTGCTGATCCTCATCCCAGCCGCTTCACACTCGGCTGCAAACCGATCCAGTGAGTGCTGAAGGTCACAGGCCGATGATGCCATCAGGACCACATCATCTGCAAAGAGCAGCGATGAGATCCCCAGCCCACCGAACTGCAACCCCTCCATACCACGACTACGCCTCGATATCCTATCCATAAATACTACGAACAGGATTGGTGACAAAGCGCAGCCCTGGCGGAGGCCAACCCTCACCTGGAACGTGTCTGACTTACTGCTGAGAACCCGGACACAGCTCTCGCTTTGGTCATACAGAGATTGGATGGCCCTGAGAAGGGACCCCCTCACCCCATACTCCCGCAGCACCTCCCACAAAGTCTCCCGGGGGACCCGGTCATATGCCTTCTCCAGATCCACAAAACACATGTAGACTGGATGGGCATACTCCCAGGCTCCCTCCAGGATCCTTGCTAGAGTAAAGAGCTGATCCATTGTTCCACGCCCAGGACGGAATCCGCATTGTTCCTCTTCAACCTGAGGTTCGACTATCGGCCGAACCCTCCTTTCCAGCACCTTGGAGTAGACTTTACCAGGGAGGCTGAGAAGTGTGATACCCCTGTAATTGGTACACACCCTCTGGTCCCCCTTTTTGAAGAGGGGAACCACCACCCCGGTCTGCCACTCCTTAGGCACTGTCCCAGACTTCCACGCAATGTTGAGTAGGCGTGTCAACCAAGACAGCCCCTCCACACCCAGAGCTTTCAGCATTTCTGGACGGATCTCATCAATCCCTGGGGCTTTGCCACTGTGGAGTTGTTTGACTACCTCAGTGACCTCCACCAGGGAAATTGACGACAATCCCCCGTCATCCTCCAGCTCTGCCTCTAACAAAGAGGGCGCATCAGCTGGATTTAGGAGTTCCTCAAAGTGCTCCTTCCACCGCCCTATTACCTCCTCAGTTGAGGTCAACAACGTCCCATCCTTACTGTACACAGCTTGGATGGTTCCCCGCTTCCCCCTTCTGAGGTGGCGGACGGTTTTCCAGAAGCGCCTTGGTGCCGACCGAAAGTCCTTCTCCATGTCTTCTCCGAACTTCTCCCACACCCGCTGCTTTGCCTCTTTCACGGCAGAGGCTGCAGTCCTTCGGGCCCTTCGGTACCTTGCAACTGCCTCCGGAGTCCTCTGGGATAACATATCCCGGAAAGACTCCTTCTTCAGTCGGACGGCTTCCCTGACCACCGGTGTCCACCACGGTGTTCGAGGGTTACCGCCCCTTGAGGCACCTAAGACCCTAAGACCACAGCTCCCTGCCGCAGCTTCAGCAATGGAAACTTTGAACATTGTCCACTCAGGTTCAATGCCCCCAGCCTCCACAGGGATGCACGAAAAGCTCCGCCGGAGGTGTGAGTTGAAGGTCTGTCGGACAGGAGCTTCCTCCAGACGTTCCCAATTTACCCGCACCACCCGTTTGGGTTTACCAGGTCTGTCCAGAGTCTTCCCCCACCCCCTGACCCAACTCACCACCAGATGGTGATCAGTTGACAGCTCCGCCCCTCTCTTCACCCGAGTGTCCAAAACATACGGCCTCAGATCAGATGAAACGATTATAAAATCGATCATTGACCTTCGGCCTAGGGTGCTCTGGTACCAAGTACACTTATGAGCATCCCTATGTTTGAACATGGTGTTTGTTATAGACAATCCATGACTAGCACAGAAGTCCAATAACAGACAACCACTCTGGTTTAGATCAGGGAGGCCGTTCCTCCCAATCACGCCTCTCCATGTATCTCCGTCACTGCCCACATGTGCGTTGAAGTCCCCCAGCAGAACTATGGAGTCCCCCTCCGGAGCCCCATACAGGACTCCATTCAAGGTCTCCAAAAAGGCCGAATACTCTGAACTCTTGTTTGGTGCATATGCACAAACAACAGTCAGAGTTTTCCCCCCAACAACCCGCAGGCGTAGGGAGGCGACCCTCTGGTCCACCGGGGTAAACTCCAACGTTGCGGCGCTCAGCCGGGGACTTGTGAGTATCCCCACACCCGCCTGGCGCCTCACACCCTGGGCAACTCCGGAGAAGAAAAGAGTCCAACCCCTCTCCAGGAGTACGGTTCCAGAACCGAGACTATGCGTAGAGGTAAGCCCCACCAGATCCAACTGGTAGCGCTCCACCTCACGCACAAGTTCCGGCTCCTTCCCCCACAGCGAGGTGACATTCCATGTCCCCAGAGCAAGCCTCTGCTGCCCGGGTCTGGTCCGTCGAGGCCCCTGACCTTCACCGCCACCCGTGTGGCAGCGCACCCAACCCCAGCGGTTCCTCCCACAGGTGGTGGGCCCATGGGCTGGAGAGATAGGTGCCACGTAGCTTTTTCGGGCTATGCCCGGCCGGGCTCCGTGGCAAACCCGGCCACCAGACGCTCGCTGACGAGCCCTCCCTCTGGGCCTGGCTCCAGACGGGGGCCCCGGGCTTCCTCCGGGCAGGGTCTCTCTATCCCTTCCTCGTTTTTTCATAGGGTTTTTTGAACCATTCTTCGTCTGGCCCCTCACCTGAGACCACTTTGCCATGGGAGACCCTACCAGGAGCACAAAGCTCCAGACAACACAGCCCTCAGGTGTATATATGTATATATATACAGTATATTCCATGTTCATTTCATTCAGCTCACAGAGGCACTCGTATACCTTTTTTTCAATGGAAATTGATGTGACGCCATCTAAATGTGTTGGCAGTGTAAGAAATATCCTTTCAAGCTGTTAGAGCTCATTTGAAGTTGAAACCAGGGGGTGTTTTGATATGTTTGGAGTTTATTTGAAAGCACACAAATGCAGATAGTAATAAGTGATCAGCAGAAAGTGAAGAATCTGAGATATCAGTGATCAAACGAGTTGGTTTGGAGTTGACTTAGAGTCAGACAGAGAATTACTGCAGAGCTGAAAACAGTATTTGACAAAAGAAATTCTGACTGTCTTTTCCTTCTGTACCCTGAATGAACCATTTCCTGTTCCAGGGTTTTATGGCTGATTATGAGAAGAGCCACTTAAGTGTTGATGACTTTCTTGCTCCTTTGGGGAGGAGAATTAGGAATTAGAAACTCAGAGCTGCGGCTTGCTCTAAATCGAAGGACCTTTCATGGTTTGGTGCCAAATTCAATGTGCAGTGCAGCGCTGCAGCAGGTTTTGAATGAGTCGAGACACAAGGAACACAAGGGTCAGGTCAGAAATTTATTATTTATGAAGAGCTGCATAGGTTGAATCGGTTGTATTTCAAAGGCACCTAAACACAGTTACTGAGAAGCAAAAGGATCAAGACACTTGCTCCAGATGTTGTTGATCAGAGTGTGCTGCTGCATCATTCAGTGAGGACGGAGACACAGAGGCTGAGCAGTGGGCTCGATAAAGGCAGATATTTACATTTTAAAGAGAATTTTTTGGGCTTTTCCGCCTTTAATTTGACAGGACAGCGTGGTAAGAAAGCAGACAGAGAGGGGGAAGACATGCAGGAAATCATCACAGGTCGGATTTGAACCCTAGACTTCTGCTTCGAGGTATAAACCTCGAAGTACACGTGCGCCTGCTCTATCTCTGAGCCAACCCAGCCACCAGATATTCACATTTTAAATGGCTTGTTAGATTTCTGTAAAAGGAAAGACAAGTAAAACAATGTATATCTACTGATATTGCCTGAACATAAAAGCATGGAGTAGAGCCTTTGCCCATATACAGAGGCTCAGTCCTCAACGCAATGGCGGCGGGTTTGGTTCCGACCTGCGGCCCTTTTCTGCATGTTACTCCCCCTCTCTCTCATGTCTAAGCTGTCCTATCCAATAAAGGCCTAAAATGACAAAAAAATAATCTTAAAAAAAAATAGCATATTATGACACTTCTGTGTTGATGCAGCCAACAACCTATGGAGGCACTCCATCCTGCCTTTGACTTATCACTCAGCTCTACGCAGGTGTGGTGTTGGACTGACTCAGAGAGGTTAACACCAAATGTACTTCAGATGTCTAATACTCAGCGTGAGCTAGTAATGAGTAGGAGGCTATACACATGCGTCACACTAGTCTCTGACCTTTCCGGCGTACATCTATATGAAATGTATTTTGTGTAAAAGAAAAAAAAGAGGTGACAGGGAGTTATATATAAACTGTGTGGATAAATAATATTAGTCTTTGTTGATGGAACATGAAAAATGTCAGATGCTGTGTCACTGACAGCAATTAGCCGGCAGTTATGACAGACAGTGGTGGGAGTTTGGAGGAGTGAGGCACGCTGCAGAAAACAGTTTCTGAAAGCGATGAAATATTAGACTCCACAATCTGCTGGGGTGTAAATATTTTTGCACTGCTGAGAATTAGTTGGATCTTTTGTACACTGTGGAGCTGAAAGCATGTTTGAGAAGGATGGAGCACATTCACTGCTCCAAACAGCTCTGTTGTAGTCCAGCCTTTACTTCCGTGACAAACGTGGTCACTTTGTAACACATGTTATAATGCTCGCCTAGCTGCTAGCGTTGCACGCCCTCATACTCTGCTTCTGACTGGCTGATAGTCCTTACCTAGGTACTGCACATGTGCGACTCCCAACAAAGATGGAACAGAAATGAGATGCCTCACTCTGTAGCTAAAACAGAGAGCTCAACACACAAGGTGAAAAAAAAGTGCAGTACGACAAAAATATGGTGCTTTTTGAAAAAATGAAACCATTTAAACCTATTCTGGTACAACCTCTAAATACAATTGAAAATGAAAATGAGCATAATATGAGCACTTTAAAAAAATATTCTGTTGCTGACTTTGATCTCTGTGTTCCAAATCTTTGTGCGGTGGAACATTTTGAGTGACTGCAGTTTCTTTCTTTCTTGTTTCCTATGAAATAGCTGCAAGAATGAACCCTGGCTGCTATTAAACCACAGATATTCTGGGCATTTGTGTTGGTGTGCGACAGAGGAAACCATAGTAGGCTACTTCCTTTCACTCCTCAGTCACAAAGGTCCTTAAGTGAACTTTGTCACCACAGATAAAGCCAAGCACTTTGTGGTTTTCACTTCATATCCTGTGACTGACAAAAAGGAAACTGTCTGCACGGAGGGACATTTCTTGTGACAAACTGTTTTTGGCAGAAAAGGACAGACTCGTGCACGATGGCGGAATCTGCCTGTCTCTCCACAATGCATGAATGGGAGGTGAGTTAAATGAATAATGTGACATTTAGGGAAGTATTTTTCCTTTCTTGCTGCATATTAGATGATAATACTAACATAACTCTCATGCTGTATGCTAAATATGAAGCAATACGACCGGAAACTGGTTAGCTTAGCTAGCATAAAGACTTGAGTTAGGCTAGCTGTTTCATAAGTTTCCCATCTTTATGCTAAGCTAAGCTAATCAGATGCTGGCTCTAGCTTAGCGTAGAGAGTAGCATCAATCTTCTCATCTCTCAGCAAGAGAGAAAAAGATCAAACTATTCCTCCAAATTAAGCTATATTATCATTATCTCCTGCTTGTCATAAAAAACATACAGTAAATGAGCAGTTTCAATTTAAATTTGACTAATTCTTGGATTGGCTGGTAGACCAGTGTTTGAATGCAGCAAATACGTTGAATTATTTTTAAAATTGACATTTTATGCTTCTCAGTCCCCAGATTATGAACCATCACTTCCTGTTTCAGAGAAGTCCAACCCCTGACGCGTGACATCGATCGTGCTTCAGCCAATTGTATTGTGAGGATGTTGCAGGCCTGTGACGCCCAGATGTTTCAGGAAGAGACAGGAGCCACCTACCAGGTACGCGTTATTATGGATCCCACATAACTTTTAGGCAAGTCCCACCCTACAAAGCAGGCTGATGGGTTGGGGTAGGGCATTGGCCTGGAGTGGTTAAGGTTAGGATAGCTGATTGGTCTGGAGTTACGTTACATAGTGTAAGCATAAGTGATGTAATAGTAGTGTGTGAATGCCATTGAAGGGCGGTTCTTGCCTAGAAGTTGCGTGGGTTCCATAATAACGTATGTGATAAACAATGTGTAGCCTGTTCCAAAACTTTATTCTGAAAATGTTCTTTTAAGGAAGTGATTTATTTAAATTTTCATTTTTAGAGGCTTTTGAGTAAACAAGTGGTGGAAACATTGATGGAGGTTGCTAAGAGGGTAGAGCGCATTCTGAAGGTACGTACTCTCTGGCTGTCTGTATTTCTGTTGCTCAGTCAGGTACCTTGTTAAAGCCTGTCTTCTGTTTCTTTTACAGGATCCTCGGGACAGTGTCGTTGTACTGAGTGGTTGTGGAACTTCTGGTCGACTGGCTTTCCTCATCACGGTAAAAGCTGTCCTCAAATGTGATTTAACCCACTGCACGCCAGGAAGCAAACAATTTCTTTCAAGAATGAAAAGTGATGACTTCCTGTATTGTGCGTTTGTGTTAGTCGACTTTTAACAGAGCACTGAGGGAGATGAACCAGAGTTCAGTTTATTCGTACATCATTGCAGGAGGAGACAGGTATGCTGGGTTTTTTGTTACATTGAACAAGAAACATGCTTCAAACATACACATGTAACTTTTTAACACACTCTTCCATTTAAAAATAAAAAGGTAAATTGTACGTAATAAAACTAATTGTGGCTAATGTTAGCTATTTAAAGTGTCAGAGACCAAGCAGTAAAGCAATGAGGAAAAACAGGAGTTGGTTGTAAAGTTGGTTTTTATTTAGCCCCAAAAATGCAAAAAACAATATAAACCAAGAACTTAATATTTAGGCCTATAAAAGAGGTCAACACAATATAACTTAACCCAAAAATAGCTACAACAAAACAAAATATGAACTCAACAAACTGACCTCCTTGAATGAGCCAAAAGGGGCCATATATACCAACTTGGCCAAACCAAATTACACACACAGGGAAAACCAAAATGGACACAATTGCAACTAATACAAATCAACCCAACCTAAACCTAAATCCCCCCTCCAGCATGGTAGCTGGTGGTACGGCCCAATTGGCAGGCCATAGTACATAACAGTTCTTCAACCTTGGACATGCCTTTTTTGTACTGGGAAGGACCTCACCACCAAACAGTGTAATGTTTGTATTAATGCCTGAATTGTTTGGGGTGTGGCTGACCACTAAATCAATATGTGTACTAAACAGCATGGGGTGAAATTGTGTACCATATTACCATTGCTGGCTGTTTTACCCTGTGTGGCCTAGGCCTTCACAGTAAGCAAGAACACCTTTACTACGTTACTGAGGCAGTTTTTTAAATCTTTCTTGTGCTGCACTGTTGATGATCACAAACGTACAACAGTAAACGGTGTTTATTAAAATTGTATCTGACATACTAAACATACTGTAATAATGACGCAAGCAAAGAAGAGTAACGTCAGCAAACTAATTCAATAATATCAGTGATAATCAGAAATATCTAGCTGAAGTTTGCTTACGTTAGATAACATTAGCCACCATAAGCTACTGGTCATACTAGACCAAATAAAGCTGTAGCAGCCAAATTCCTGAGTGTAATGAGGTAAACATGGGCATGTTTTATGGCTCATGAATTCATATTTTCATTTATAAGGGGAAGAATGTGTCATTTCTTCTACTTTTTCTTTTTTAATGTTAATGTTAATACTCTCATTTTCCGCAGGGCTCTGTTATCCTCTCAAGAAGCGCCTGAAGATGACCCCAAACAGGGCATGCTCAGTCTTAAGAAGGTCAGGGACATTGCGTGTGCGTCTGCATGTGCGAGAAGGTGTTTCAAGCAAAACGTGCATTTGACCACTCCATGTTTTTGGCACCCTGCAGGTCTGTGCGGGAAAGAAGCGGGTCTTGTTCATTGGTATTTCCTGTGGACTATCTGTAAGCCACTCTAATTGGCCAGAATCTGAATTAAATGTTGGGACAGAATGTTAATTTATGAGTCAGGACCTCGCAAACATGCATATAACTTAAGCTAGTTTGTGTACATTTAATTTTTGGCTGCGTAGGCTCCATTTGTGGCGGGTCAGCTGGACCTCTGCCTGCAGCACCCTGAGGTCTATACTCCTGTACTGGTTGGCTTCAATCCTACACATCAGGCCAGGTGTGTGATTGTGCGTACTTCACTATTATTCCTTCAGCATTATGAGGTTGGTAAATCAGGGATAATTTTCTATGAAATGTCCATTCTGATTTAAAAAATAAAGCTTATTTAACATCCCAAATAACAATGTGTAGGGACGAGTCCATTCCAGGCTGCACGTTCACATTTCGCAGTGTGGCGCAAAGGATGCAGGCGCTTACCAAAAGTCAAAACGCTTTCCTCATCAACCCAGCAGTTGGGGTAAGAACTTCTACTTGTACTCTTGTGTGATTCAAGAGAGCAGTGTGTCTATACTTTGGCTAGTGACTGTGTGTGTGAATGTGTTCAGCCAGAGGCCATTAGTGGCTCCTCCAGGATGAAAGGAGGCAGTGCCACTAAGATTCTCCTGGAGGTTATCCTGTCTGCTGCTCATGCTGCCACCTTCACAAACACACCCATCACTTACAAGTAAGCATGAAAAGCCTTACTAAATGATCTCAGGCTTTGTCTGCAGTTACCTGAATATCTTGGTGTAGTTGATGTACTTATTCACACGTCTGGACAGAATATGCTGACTAGAGAGACTCTAAGATTATAATGAAACTCCATCTTACACACCTTTTGTTCTCTAGTCTCCAACTCTGTACTAGGGCTGCTCCATTATGGAAAAAATCATAATTACAATTATTTTGGTCAATGTTGAAATCACGATTATTTAACACAATTACTGATAGACTTTTGGAAAGATGTTTCCAAGACGCAGTTGTCAACTCCTTTGTGTTTCTTTCCAACAGGGGCATCCTGCAGCACATGAGAGCATACGAGAAAACTCTGGATGTCACTTTTGCTCAGAAAGAGGGGATAAGTGCTCTGTTGGAGGCAGCTGGAAAGAGGTGAAACATCCTGTCTTACACCTTTCACTGTAACCTTGGAATTTAATTTAACAAGGCAAACAGACTCTTTGTGATTCAGAGCAGCATCCTGGCTCTCTAAGCTGTCAGTTTGCTAGTGGTTCACCCAAGCATCTCACAAAAACACTGAAATACAGAAATAGTTCCAATGCTCAAAACCCAGTAAAGTTTATTTGTTGCAAGCTGGAAATGCATTGAATCTCTCCGTTGAATGACATCCACTGTTAGAGAAAATCACCATGCTGGCAGCCCACACAGATCCAATATGAGCCTTTCATCTCATTAGACAGACAGTACTGCAGACATTTAAATGTATAAGATGATATAATTTGTGTTTTAAGGAATACAAACTATTCTGCAAAGATTTGACCTATTTGGAACCGAACTATCTGCTACTCTGTGTTTCAGTTTGCAGTGTGGTAGGCGTGTGTGTTACCTGGGCTGGGGCTCCCTGGCCACGCTGGGCCTCATTGACGCCAGCGAGTGTATCCCCACGTTTGGAGCAGGTGAGAGGAGTGTGATGTACTCATTAGCAGCAAACACCATAGCTTCATTTGCACCTGAATGAACACTTTTTTCTGGGAGATTATACTGTGCAAAATCACACATGAAAGTGTGTGTGTGTGCGTGTGTGTGTGTGTGTGTGTGTGTGTGTGTGTGTGTGTGTGTGTGTGTGTGTGTGAAAGACTACAAAGATGTTCGGGGCTTCATCAGCGGAGGATACAGAGAGCTAAACAACAATGAGGGTCCACTGGTATGTGAAAGGAAACAAAAGAGAAAAATTAGAATGACTGAACAAGTAAATATTGTTAACAAAGTACGATGCCACTGTACAGGAGATTGAACATTTTTCTGAACTACACTCGTGCTGTCAGTACAGTACACGCTGACTCCAAACATTCTGTTCCGGTTTGTCTATGGGTGTTCAACAAGTCTGAGAAATCCTTAGAAGGCCTTAGAAAATATTAATATGACTGAAATCCAGTAAAATCCAATTAAGTGAAATCCAGCTCTTATTTTGCAGCGTGTAATGACACATCTGTCTCTGCTGTGTCTGATTTAGATGAACCCAGAGCAGGATTAACATGTAATACATCCTGTACCTGCTTTATGAAACACAGTAGGACTTCGTCTGCTTTAATCTTTAGATTATACTGCTGGGTGGTCTTCCTTCAGTCAAGGGCTACTACTTGAATTTGCAAGTGCTATTTATATCCACCTTGTGGATGGAGATTTTATTTTTAAATGTATTATTATTTACTATTTTAAAAGTTATAATGTTTAAGATTTCAGTTCTGGTCGATTTGACAACACTTGTGGTAATGCTGAGAACGTCTTAATAATGCAACTCCCAGAGTTCAGTTTGTATGTGCATGTGTCATTTCCTGTGAATCCATTGTACACATGCACACTATTTCAGCACAGGAATGGCAGACTCCACTGACGATGCAAACTATGTTACATAAAGGAAACAAATGATGCCAGCCATAAAAAGCTTAAAAAAAGAAGTGGGTTTAATATTTAAAGCCCTATAATTAAACATTTGTTCTCTTGACAACATTAATATTCATGACTCAAGAAGCAACAATCAAAGATAAAGTTTTGTATTTCAACACAGGAATTAACTGCTGCGACAAATGTTCCAAAAATACATGGTGTATACTTTAAGGAGATTTTTGGACATACCTGTATAATGTTTTTACTTTCCTGTAGGGTCCTGACTTTTGCATAGCACATGAGGATTTTTTGCATCTAGTTCTGCCCTTTCTCAATGACCAGGACATTGTTCTTCTTATCTACACACACTCCGGTGAGATATCTTTCTCATGTTTGGCTTCTATCCCAAATCAACACGTCTACGGGTCTTGACGGCTTCTCTCCGCAGACGACATCAGTGAAGTGGCGAAGTTGGCGCGCAGAGTGAGAGAAAAGACGTCTAACCTCCACGCTGTTTATCATCGGGTTGATGGAGACACTGCAGCTGCTGTACACCAAGTATATATCGGTCTATCCCTCTGTCTCTCTGTCTGTCCGTCTGTCCATTCATCCATCCAATAAAGTCTGCATGGTTTTTTTTGCAGGAGGACATCAATAAGCTGTGTTTATCCTCATTAAAAATCACTTGGTCATCACCTGCTTCAGGGATCTTGGCACACCTGGTACAACACATACACACGCACCCGCACACACATGCACGGACACACACATTGATTCGGTGACTCATTGGAGCATGATAAATAACGTTTTTTCCTCATTTACTCTATTTTTCTTTCTCCCCCACCCTCCTTCAAGAGAGCATTTTGCAAAACTATAAAACTAATTTAGTCTGTGGTGATTTTCTGTTTTTCTTATTCCTCGTGTTCTATAGGTCTTATTTTAGATGACAGGTTATTATTTTTTGTGTGCATCGTTTCCTTTCAGTCTAGATTATGTAAATGCAGAGAAGAAGAAAAAATCAATTCCGCGTCTCTCTCAGCAGTGGGAGCTGTCCACTAAGCTGCTGCTGAACGCTGTGAGCACCGGCGCTCACGTCTTAAAGGGGAAGATTTACCAGAACTACATGATCGACGTGCAGGTCACCAACAGCAAACTCTACTGCAGAGCCACACGTTTACTCCAGGTATATACAATGACACCATTCATGGGTGATCAACAGGATTTAAACCTGACAACTCCACCAAAATAAAATGCTGTTGGTGCCCCTTCTGCCTCTGTGTTCCCATCTAGGACAGTGCGCACACAGCACAAAAATGATGGCAGCTTAATGATATATTTTGCAAAGAGACCTCCTATCATGAATACTGTCTGACCCCAGGTTTTCTGTGTCAGTCTGTGGTAATGTGATGACACACAGTGTTATATTGTGCTCTCATGGTGTGTTTCCCTAAATAAATTCAGATTTTAGATTTCCATTTTGACCCAGGTTCTCAACGATAGAGCCACAAGGTTATGTAATAATGCAGGACATGTCTCAATTGATATTGTTATTTAGTGGTGCAAAAAAGTAATCCCAGACAGAAGAATCAGTAGATTTTGGCGCTAAATTAGAGCTGTCTCCTTCCAGAAGCTGTCTGGCTGTCCTGAGTCCCAATGTGAGGAAGCTCTCCTGAAGACAATCTACCGTGTGGACAAGCTGACGGCGGACATTACACCCTCCGACATCGCCACACACACACGCACTGCCAGAAACAGGACCAAGGTGAGGAGACTGTAGGGTGCATAAAGCACTGCAGGAATGTATGGGGGTGGCTGGCTGTATTATATGTTTTCTCTCTGTGTGAAGGTGGTCCCTCTGGCTTTGGTCTGTTTGCTGACCGGTTGCTCTCTCATGGAGGCAGAGACTCATTTGGAGCAACAGCCAATCATAAGGGAGGCTGTGGAGGCGTGCCTGTCATAATTGACATGGCATGATGTCATCGTCAAGTCCCTACACAAATACACTTCATTCATGTATTCAATCAATCCTCTATTTCCCCTCTACAGAGAGGTGAGAGGTCTGCAGATCAACTGATCCCTACTTTATTTCGTGTAATTATGACAGTCAAAGGTCATGCTTTGTTGGTTCTTGCTTTATGAGCTAATATTGACTACGCTGAAAATAGTTTGGATTTTGTCACCTGCACCATGCAACACCATGTTATAACACTAAGGGGCAGACTTGACACCTCAACACAAGCATAATAACCTGCAAATGGGCTGTCAATTTCTACTGTTCTTAGAAGAGACAGTGTTTTGAAAAGTTTTTTTTCAAATATGTAGATACAAGATGTTAGAATATAGTGTGTCCAATAAAATCAGGAAAATATAGTAATATTCAATTTTATGCACCATTTCAGTGATCAGCAAACACAGAAATCTATGTTTTCGTGGTAATTATCAGACAAATCCAGTGCATTGCAAAACTGAATTATGTTATAAAGTGTTAAAAATGTATACTGGAGTGATGTTTATTGTTTCACTGACATTTTCACCCTGTGTGCTGTAACAGTTTTCTGCAGGTGCACACCATGTTGGTCCATGTGACGTAAATCAGCCTCAATCCCTCTGTGGCTCAACACGCACGCACGCATGCACGCACGCACGCACGCACGCACGCACGCACGCACGCACGCACATACACAGGTGCTGGATTAGCGTGACGTGTGTGAATCTTGAGAGCAGTTGAGCAGCTTTGGAAACCTTTGGAGCAGAGCCAAATGCGCTAGGGAAGAGCACAGAGCACATTAGATCTGGAAGTATAAGCACATCATTCTTAGTGCGTATACAGTACAAGGACTGCCACTGAACCATTTGATAGTCAATGCAGTATACTGCTCTGGAATTCACTTGAAGTTGACAGGAAGCATGCAGTGCTCCAATTAGGAAAAAGAACACAGGAATCATCTTCCTTTTTTTAATGTTTTTTATTTATTTATTTATTATGTTCGTTTATTCATTTGCTCTAGGTACATGATGTTTACTTGGTGATGTCACAGACTGACTGACGGACAGCTAAACAGACCAATAACAGGATAGGCACACACACACGCACGCACACACGAGGATTTTGTAGAACTATGCAATAAGAGATGCACGTTTTGCCTCGTTCAAACTGTCCTGAACGCACACAGCTTTAAACCTGGAGCCCAGCTCACTTACCTAGGGTTAAACAAGAGAAGTTAAACGAGAGAAAATTCTCCTTAGGGGTTTTTAAAGGTATATTTTCCAGCATTTTAAAGGGCAGCTTTGATCCATTCCAGTCTCCTTAACAGGCTCTCTGATTCTGCTGGAGAGCCACTAACAGAGGGAGGGTGTCAGGAAACAAAAGACGGACACTTAACCATGATCTCCCCCTCCGTTTCTGTTGATCTACCTTCGTATAACCATGGATACAGTAAGGCATCAGTAACACGCTTCAAGCTGTTCTTCCACACGGCTGGTTATGCAAACCCCACCTGAGTCTACAGCATGTTACACACACTAAGAAACACTCATATTTAAGCAGCAGAGAAAGGTTTACATCAACCTGATATTCAGACTCAGCCTCAGTTATGCTCAGTGTGCTTCGTTGTGAACGTTTTGTAACTGGGAAAGAAAATTCATGCAAAATAAATGATCACAGTAATTGGACTACATAAATATAATGAGGTACAGTTTACACTTTAGCATGTTTAAAGGGAAACACATTATGAATGTCAAAAATTCAAATCGTATACATTAAAGCTACTGAAATACTGCAAATAAAATCAGTCATTTTTGGAATGGACAGTAATCTAAAAGTAAATTAAAAGTGTAGCTCAAACACCAGGCTAGCTGTTTCCCCCTGCTCCCAGTCTTTGTGCTAAGCTAACCGTCGTCTCTTGGCTTTAGCTTCATATTTAGGATACAGACACGGGTGGTATTGATCCTCTCGTCTAACTCAGCAAAACATTTCCCCAAAATGTCAAACTATTCCTTTAAGGTAATCCGTTTACATCACAGAAGGTTATAAGATTAAAACAGAGGGCTTTTTTTACAGACTACAGATTTAAGCAGCTAGTTAAGTAATAGCTTGGAGATGACCTCCCAAACCCCTGAGAATACAGACTTAATAAGATGAGCCCAAAAAAACATAGACAAAGAATTAAACTGATTCGCAAACCAAGTATCAATACACTGGGTCTGTCACACTATCGAAACAGGCGATACATAGATCAGATATCTCCGAGGTACTTGGTATATTAATGGCTATATGTTTCAATAAATCATTAAACCTGTGGTGCACTACACAAAAAAACAAGTTCACATAATACACCCAGGGGTGTCAAACATATTTCAAAAATATACCTTATTCAGACACATACAGAAATAGACTGATCCTTTCGTACATTCAATTAACTTACAAAATATACAAATATAATTCATGTAATTAAATAGGATAATGTGGTGGTTTCAAGTTTCAATACTCTACATCTGATCTGGAGTGATAAAGTGCTTCAAGTGTTCAAGTTTCTGTTTGCAGTTTTATTTTTTTTACCTACATAACTCTATCCGTGGAGTCACTGACAGAGCAAGGGTTTATGGGAGTCTGTGACCACAAGTCTGGTTTCCGTGTGAGTTAAAAGTCAATTCAATTCAACGTCACACTCTTTGGGTTTGGAGCGTTTGACTCTGGCCGGCGAGCGGCTCCTCCGGCCCGTACCGCCACCAGCGCATACACAAGCAGCCCTTTTGGGCACTTCTACGGAGTTGACAAGGTTATGGGGTGACTCTGTGTCAATGTCCTCCAAAGAGCCGGGCTGGGACTCCACAGAGGTCCTGGTGAACTGATGGACAAGAACACCGTTCTCCCTTTGGTCCACCTCTCCATCCTCCTCTTCCTCTGGTTTGAATTCTTCAACAGCACCATCCGCCTCATCTCCATCTTCTCCGCCCTCTATCCCCTCCTCGTCTTCTGTGGCTCCGGCCCCCTCACATCCTGATTCCGCCACGCTGGTGTCGCTTGGACGTTTGCTGTCGGTGTCTGATTCTTCGGCGTCGGCCTCCTCTTCCTCGGTTACAGTCACCCCCTGGCCCTGAGGGACAAACAAGATAATAGGACATTAACTCTGTGTAGTTGTAATTAACTAAACTGGGTAGTACTAAGGCAGTTAAGTGTTAATAATTACAGCTACATGTTAGTTGTACAGCAAAAGTAGACTGCAATGCAAAGACTGATAATAACAGTAGTCGTCCATCAGTGGAAGCGTTGTGTTGCTAAGGAACAAAACAGATTTGTTCAGTGCGTCTAATTGGATGGCGAGCTTATCTTTTCTCACAGGGTTAGAATTAGTGGCCGCAGTAGGTCAGATTCCTTTTATAAAGTGCAGTAGACATCAGTGGTCATGTTCAGGTACTCAGGGTTTAAAAATGGGTGCTGCTCAATTTGGTATTCATAACTAGAATGTCAGTTCAGGAACACTTATGTGATCCAACTGACTTTAAAAAAATTAAAAGACAGAAAAATAGCTGTCGCATCGCATCGTTAAGCAGACATGGATGTATATAATAAGAAGTCAGTGGCACATGAAGCCATCACGGAGCCAAAAAAATACCTGAATGATCAGCGCTGCTGAGCCGGCTATTTTCGGTAACTTGAATGGGGATTAAATGATTTAATTGTGTGGCTCTTCTAGACTTTTCAAATGTTATCGGACCGAACGTATGGAATTCTGATAGCGAAACGAGTCATTTTGCGGGGGTTGTGACGCTCAAAATATGTATCTACTGATTTAAAGCTGTCTCTTTCACCATGTCTATGGTAAAAAGTCTTTTTGGACCAGAGGGTTTAGGGTTTTTGGTTAATAAAGAAATACTGTATAAAATGTATTATTTAATATCCATATATACAGTGTAATGTCAGTTATTCATTATCAGTCTATACACCAGATACAAATGCTTCACAGATGGAATTTTTGTTCTTTCTTTAATGTCGCTATATCTGATTACAACTGCTTTATGCGTTTAAATGCTAATAATGGGGTTAAAAAAAGGGATTTAACTAAAGTGCTCCTGGAAAACGATGTGTGTGCTAAACTATGGAACAAAAGGTGAAAATTGAGCTAGAAAAACTGACAGTTTGGGTAATCCTTTTCTAATTGAATACATTTCTTTTACATTTAATTCATCCTACCTTTGATGAGGTTCTTTCCTCCTCTGATGCCTCACCAGCTGGCTCTTCACTCTCTCCTTCCTTTTCGTCTTCATGTGACTCTCCCTCTCCGGCAGCATCATCCCCTTCATCTTCATCCTCTGCCGAAGCGCCGACGTTACCCTCCACAAACTCCTCCAGTGGCGTGGATTCTTCATTTTTTGCAGCACTGTCATCCTCCGTTTCCCCAGAATCCTCATCTTCTCCGCTTTCTTTGCCTGTTGTTTCTTCTTCTTCTTCCTTTCCTTCATCTTCTTCCTTAAATTCAGACACCTCACACTCTTCCACCTCGGCCTCCTCCTCCTCACCCTCGACATTTTCAGTGGTCTCCCCTTCACCTGCTGTTGCCTCTTTTACCGTCTCCTTGTCACTCTCCTCCTCCTCTTTCTCGGTTCCTGTCTCTCCGTCATTGCCCCCTGGCTCCTCTTCATCCTCTGCTTTCTCCCCCTCTTCCTCCCCTGCTCTCTCTTCATCATCTCCTGTCTCATCCTCAGCTGCGTTGTCGCTGGTTTCCTCAGCAGCCTCTCCTGCTGTGTCCTCCTCTCCCTCTTCTGCGTTGTCATTCTCCTCATTTCTGGCACACTGGCATTGGCATTCTTCCTCTTCCTCTCCCTCTCCATTTCCTGATGTCTCTTCTTCCCCCGTTTCCTCACCACCTGTTTCTTTCTCTTCCTGATCCTCAACACCTGCAATACTTTCCTCCTTTTCAGCTTCTTCCTCCTCCTCATCTCCTGCCTCACCCCCATCTTCTTCTTTCCCTATTTCCTCATCTTCCTCTGGGATCGTCTCCTCTAAAACAACAACAGCTTTAATATCCTCTTTAGTTTCCTCCTCCTCTTCCTCCTGCACTACCTCTAAATTCCTCCCCTCTGCGTCTGCTACCTCGCTATCACCTTCCACCTCTGCAGATTGCGGAACAACTGCAGGCGCAGGCGATGGGGTTTTCTTCAGCTGCAGAATCTTAAGGAGGTCAAACTCCATCATCACCGGTGCTTCGGCTGCAAGCGGGTTAGCTTTGAGAGGCCGGGCGGCCATTTTCTTGCGAACACAAGCATCACAGGGGCAGTACTCGTCATCGCTTCGCTGGTCACTGAACTCAGCCGTCATCTCGCCATCGCTCAGGCAATCAGTGGTTTTTACTGACTGGTTCTTCATGACCTGAAACATAAATCAAACATTATCTTTCTGCCTTTGAAGCAGCAGAATCTTGTATGTTGTAAAGAGGATATGGTGAAATTACCTTCAATATTTGACGCCTCTTCTCTGTTACGGTAGACTCCCTGGAGAGGTTCGCTCTTTGCGGCGGCCGGGGCACCTTCCCTCCTCTGCCGGCGCGACTCTGAATCTTCCTCACCTCGCGCTGGATGCTGCTCTGGATGCGTCTGCTCACCTCTTCCCTCAGCTCGCAGATCATGGTGTCCAGCATGAGGCTGTCGTCCAGGTCCCAACGAACTTTGAACTCCGCCATGGCGTTAATGTAGTGGTCCATGAACTGTTTCTCCAGCTTCTTCAGGAGGTGCAGGACCCACACCGGATCAGGGTCTTGGGATAGTCGTTTTGACAATGGTGCTCGCAGGACTGTCGGGGGCGTGCCTGAGCTGCCTGAGTCCTCCACCGTCTCTTGTTCGTTATCGGTGGGCGATTTGGAGCTGTCATTGGCAGAGCTCTTGTCCGATGACGAGGGATTCTCAGTGGCTTTTGGGCTGTCCAGACTTGGAGGGACTGTACTTTGTTCTTCACTCTGTACCTCTTCCTCTGCAACATCTGTCTCCTCTGGTTCTGCCTCAGTTTCCTTGTGTTCTGCCTCTGCATTGCCTTCCTCTTCCTCTTCTACAACCTTCTCTGCTCCCTCCTCCTCCTCCTCGTGTAAAGAGGACTCTTTTGTTTTGTTTTGATTCGTTTCATCTCCACCTTGAGTTCCATTCTCCTTCCCTGATCCGCCAGATCCACTGCTCATTCCCACCCCGGATGAGGACCTCGGTGGAGTCACCTGCTCTGTGCCAACGTCCTTGCCCTCCTTGGCCTCCTTGGTCTCAATGTCCCTGGGTGCAGTGAGCCAGAGAGACTGAAGGATGGCCATAATGTCCTCATACTGCTGGTTGTGGTCCTTCTGTTGGTCAAAGCCAGGGGTCACTTTAGGCTCAATGAGCTGCAGCTGGGCCAAACAGTCCAGAAACCCCCTGGCTGATGTGCTCAATCTACGACCATAAACTGGAGACACCTACAGATGACAGCAGAGAAGACGGATTACGTACATTCATCCAATCAATTGTATATCCTGGTAAATTAGGGATTCTTAAAAAGAATCTATTCATTTTAAGCATTTTTAGGCATTTCAAATTATTCAAATACAACACAAATGTAAAACATTCTCTGTTCCAGCTTCCAAAATGGAAGATTTGCTGCTTTTCTCTGTTTAAATATTATTAAATATTTTGGGGTTTTAGATTATTGCTTTGACAAAAATACATTTTATGACAAAACGGATTAATTGATTTGATAAAATGCACATTAAACAGCTTTAATAGTTTCATCTTAAAGACTCAGAAATGAAACAAGAAATGAAGAGAACTGAAGAAATGAAGCCTGAACCTTAATTGTTTTTTGTGCTTATTCCATGTTATACAATTACCTAAACAACAAAGCATTTACATAAAGTCATTGGCTTACCTCAGGCATGCTCTGACATCGACCCGGAGAGGAGCTCAGAAGAACTTTCATCACTGCAACTGAAGAATGCCAACTCTTGGGCAGAGCGTCACTGCTCGCCAACAGAACGTTTGGGCGAGTCCCCACTGCATCACCACCACCTGGAGCTGGATCTGAACTCTCCTCCTCCTCTGCTGCATCACATTCAGCCTCCTCCTCTTTCTGTTCTTCCTCGTCAGCCTCAACATCCTCCTCCTTGTCTTCCACTTTCCCCACTTCCAGACTTCCCTCCTCCTTTGCTTCCTCTTCTCCAGGTTTCTCTTCCTCCACCTTCTCTTGCTCCTCCTCATTCAGCCCATCGCCAAGTGCGAGCATGCAGCTGTTAGTGGGAATGCTCCGCAGCCAGTCACTGACAACCTCATTGGGGGAAGCGTTGGGCAGACAGGCAGGTGAGAGATCCAGTTCCTCCTGATCCGTCTGGTTCCTGCTCCTCTGAGACCTTTTACTCCTGGACTTGTCACTGGTTTTACTGGTCTTCGACTGTTGGCTGTTTGGACGTGCAGCAGCAGCCATGGTTTCCTTCAGCATGTCAGCAGCAGATGTAGAGTGATGCAGAGTGCTCCCACTACATGTCTCCACTTTGCTGCTTGGTCTAGAGCTGGATTTACTCTCCTTTGAGGCTTTCATTTTTGAGCCTGAGTGAGCTGAAGCTGCCGAATCAGGCCTGAGGCTACGGGGACTCTTGGATTGGACATTCGCCGCCTTATTGTCTGCGATATCCTCTTTCCCTTCGGCCTTACTAGCTGGTCTACTGATGGCCTGAGTTGCAGTGTGATTATCTCCTGAATCTCCAGCTACATTGGCATTTTCAGCGCTGGCACTTTCAGGGGATTTGCTCCGAGCTTTAGCACTTGCTGCTGACATTGCAGATGATGTCCTGTTGTCATTGGCGTCCATTTTGCTAGCTTTTGTCGTCGAAGCTGACTTCAAACTTGCTGTTTCAAGGTCATTTCCTGCTTTGGTTGGGCTGGCACTAATGTGTTGCTTTGGCTTACTGTCAAGCATTCGAGGTGCTTTGACGCCACAGCTACAAGAAGACTTGTGAGACTTGCTGCTTTTGGCTGACAATGCACTGGCTCCTCTCTCTGTTGTTTGCTCCCCACCTTCTTCACCTTTATCCCCGATCCCCCCTGTTGTTTTAATAGTAGGGATATCGACTGCTGGACGATTGTGAGTGCTTTTACTATTGGACTTTTGAGACATGATGGACCCCGTTTCCTCCCTTTCTTCCTTCAAAGCGGACTGTTCTGAGCTTTTGGGGACATGGGGAGTTACTGTCTTTACTCTGCCCTTTTCCCCAGTATTTGTGTGAAAAGAAACACAGGACTTGCCACTGTCTGAGTCGGCTATTTCCTGGTCTTCTGGCAACCCAAGAGAGACTGAGCCTGATGAGTTTCGACTCAGTGGTTGCTCAGTACCTCCTGATTCTCTCCTCTGCCTTCTGCTTGAGGATGACAAGATGCTGGCGGCCCGCTCAGAGCCATCCTCATTGTTAAGCTCCTCGGGATCTTCCTTTTTCTCCCCCTCTTTTTCTTCATTTGACTTTTCAAGTGCTGAAGCTGCTCTACAGCCAGATTTTGATTTGCCAGATCTGCTGGGGGATGCAGCTTTGGGTGAGTGGGTCAGTGGGGAACATGACCTCTTGGGTAAGAGCATTTGTCCGGGAGATTTAGTTGTTGTTGAATTGTCTTCCACGTTTTCATCTGCATCTGCTGTTTCAATAACAGCAAAATCAGCTGTTCTCTTATGATGAGACTTATGCGATGAAGTCGAAACATTAGATTTCCCTGATTTAGCAGATGCAGCACTTTGTGCTCTCTCTGTCTCATTTCCATCTTCATCAACCCCCTCGGGTGTTTGAAAGGTGACAACATTTGGACTTGGGGACACCAGTTTGAGATTCTTGCTAGACTTGTGAGAAGTACGGGACCTCATTGAAGATTTTGACTTGACAGACATGGCACTGGCCACCCGCTCTCGATTTTCATTATGCTCCTCTTTTCCATTTATCTCAATAGAAGGCATATCAGCTTCATTTGGATTTGGAGCTGCTGTGGTTTGATTTGACTTCTGGGACTTGGAGGACTTTGCAGAGGTGTGTGATTTACTAGACATGGCGCTGGGGGTTCTGTCCTCCATGCTGTCTACCTCTGTCTTTGCTGTGTCTTTGGCTGGAGAAGCCACTCTTGAACTTGTGTCACAATTTGTGCGGTGAGACTTTGCAGAAGAAGCTGATTTAGCAGATATTACACTTTCAGGCCTCTGCTGTTCATCTTCTCCCGGCTCATTTTCTTTTCCCTTGGAGCTTGGAGATGCAGCGCTTTCGTTGTCATTGGAGTTAGACGTGTTAGATTTGACTAATCTGCCTGACACTTGACTCGCTGCCCTTTCTTCTCCATCTTCTCCATCTTCTCCAGGAGAAAGTGACACTTCTGCAGCTTTGATGGACTTATGGGATTTATTAGACTTGGCAGAAATATTTGATTTGTCTGACATGGCACTCGCTGCTCTCTCCGCCAACTCCATTTCTTCTTCCTGTTCTGTTGCTTGGATAACGGGTACATCAGCTTGAGATACTGCTCTTGCACAGTGACTGCAAGTAGACCTGTGAGATGTGCCGGACTTTGCTGACACATTAGATTTAGCTGATTTAGCAGACATAGCACTATCTGGTCTTTCTGCCTCGCCAGGCTTATCAGATAGGGCACTGGGAGTTCTTTTGTTTGTGTCATTCTCCTCCACAGATGTACTGTCAGTTGGTGAGGCAACCTTAGTTCCTTTCTTGACTGAAGCACTGGTCTTCGCCGAGGCACCAGATTTGGCTGACAAGGAGCTAAGTGCTCTTTCTTCAGTGTTCTCTTCTTCTGCCTCCTCTGTCTTAATGTCAGGAGCGTCAGCGGTGCAGCTGCAGTTGGACTTGTGTGACTTGCTGGACTTGGCAGACAAGTTGGACTGAGCCGACATGGCACTGGGGCTTCTCTCCTCCTCTTTTTGTGCTGTACCACAAGGGCTGCCATTATAGCCAGACTTGGACCTGTGGCTTGTGGCTGAGGTGGCACTCAGAGCCCTTTCTTCCTCTTTTCCTGCATCCTCAGGATTGGACATTCTGGACATGGCACTAAATGCTCTGTCCTCCAGGATGTTTGATATTGCAGAGCAGCGGCCATTGTTGGTGAGGTTGGTCTTGTTGGATTGTGTGGACCCAGCTGAACCTTCTGAGCCATCATCATCACTGCCATTATTTGCATTCTCTTCGCTGGAAAGAGGTGTGGCCTGCTTTGGAGTTGGAGAGGCTCGGTGGGAATGCTTAGACCTCTGTGATGCTCTGCTATTGGATTCAGAGTTGACCCCACGTTTGTATCCACCACAATTGGGACAGACATTGGATCCCCTTGATTGCAGAGAACATCCTGTATGACCAGACAAGCCACTAACATTCCTCTTCACATCTTCATCCTCATCATCTGCAGCCCCCTCTTCTTCTGAGTTTGGGATGTGGATTTTGCTGGACCTGCTTGAGGCTCTGCTCTTTTTGGACTTGGAGCTGGGAGCTCGATCCATCACCTCTGCTTCAGCTGTTGAATGTGGGGTGGCTGCTCCACAGTGACAGGAAGAGGCTACAGATACTGCTCTGCTTCCTCTCTCTTCCTCTTGCTTCTCGTGTTCTGTAGAGTGGACAGAACCAGCCGCGACGCTGCTTGTTGGTTTGTCGCTCAGGTGAGTCTGGGAAGTTGGGGAAGGAGATGGTTCGTTGCTATGACAGCATTGTGAGACGCTGGGGGGCAGGTCATCATCCTGGTCCTCTTGCAGTGATTGAAGGATATGTGAGGAGCTACTGATTGCAGACAGCGGACGCTCCCCTTCTTCCTCCATCATTAGCTCATCCTCTACTGACTTGCTGCTAAGTGGTCGTAGGTTGCTATCGATGGCAACTACTTCACTGCGGCTGCAGCATTGGCTCATCCTGCACACCTCGACATGGGTATCTCCATCCTGCTCCAGCTCTACTCTGCGCTCGACCTGCTCCGTCAAAAACATCTCCTCCTGGACCAGCTGGCTCTGCTTTGAACCTGCTCCGCAGTTCGTGACTCGTGCTCGACAGCGCACCACCCTCCTGGAATTACATGACGAGGAAGAGCTAGAAGAGTGTGTATGTCTCAGCAGAGTGTGGGCGTGGCTGGGTGGATGTGGGGGAGGGACAGGATGCTGTTCTTGGCTGTGTGCTGGGTTTTCCCATAAGTCGTATTGCTGTTCCTGTCTCTGGTAACAGCAGGGGCATTGGTTCCCCTCCAACACACGCTGCACAGGTTGGTTAGAGTAATCCACCCCCTCTGGGTAAAAGGATATGGAATCAGGATCAGAGCAGCTCTCTGATTGGCCCTGCTGCAGGTAATGGGGCTGGGCCTGGCTCAGGGGGCAACATTCATTAGTCAAAGATGGGGATTTCTTGACTTGTGTAGACCACTGCAGGGTCTCGTCATTGTGTAGGCGGAAACGCACCCTCATTTCAACTGACAGGCTGCCGTCTTTATTGACCAGGACACGCTTTTCAATGTCATCGTTCATAATAGCTGGTCTGGCCTGGGAGTAGGCGCTGACACCATTGCTGTATGACTTCTCTGAAGACAAGGAGAAACGGGTGGAGCGGTTTGAGGAATCTGAACGAGGATGGATTATGCTTTTTTTGGTTTCCAGACCAAAGTTAACTGTGGAGAGAGAAAAAAAAGAAAAGGGAATGTAAATGCAACCAATCTTACTCTTTAAACTACTTCAGATCTGTTGTTGAAATTGTGGTTTGTGTTTCGGGTATTCACCCAAACAAGTTACCATTTTTCCTGCTTTCATGCCCTTCGCTGTATTCGCTGGCTCTGGACTGAGCTCCATGAGGTGGGGATCTTGTTCCTTGAGTAGCAGGAGATCTGGCCCCATTTCCAGGAGTCCTGGGGCCAAGAGCAGGGCCCCTGCTGCCCAGACCAGGCAGTTTTTCCTCTGAGCTCTTCTTGATAAAGTTTACCAACAGTGGGCTGAAGGCTTCCCGGCCAACACACACCAACGTACCAGGACAAGTCATCAGGTTTTGTACGCTGTCAATCTGGGAAAAATATCAGAGTGTGTCAATTTCCAGTACAAAAGCTGTCATCTGCAATAAAAACACACTCTAAACCATGACCAAACATTCAGAAGCAAGCTCATTCTTACCCTTCGTCCCTCAGCGGTGTAGAGCTTGCGGACATGAAACTGCATCACCTCTGACACCTCATCAAGAAAGGACTTCAGGCTCCTGGTTGACCTCCTGTTTAACACCACGCTCCTCCTCATCCCCGGTTCGCTGTTCTTAACCAGCAGGACCCGCCGCTGCCTGTAAGACTGATGGCCGGGTGGTGTTGCGGACGAGGATTCAGGCTGCTGGGGCCTCCGGCTGTGATGGTACCAGATGGTCGGGCGTTTGCCGGCCAGCTCCATGTTGACTGGCTTAGCCTGGCGCCGGTCAGAGCAGAGGTAGCAGCCGCCGTCCTGGAGCTGCTCCAGGTGTTTGATGGCGTGGGTGCCGCGGGGAGTGGTCACTGTCCGCACGCCAAATGGCAAGGGCACCTGTATGTGGACACACATATTCACATGTACTGTATACGGTACAAATCTGTTGCAAGTGTGTCTTCAGATAAAATTTCATTCAGCAGGTGAACATTTAACGAAGTAGAGCTAATGCCAAGTTGAGAAGATTAAAGTGCGGTACAGGGGCTTCTACACAGTCAGCTTCAAAAGAAATGTTTACATCACAGCTCTGATACCTGTCCCACTAACCTTTTGGGAAAGGTCGTCCAGCAGGGCGTCGAAACATTTGAAGCTGCGCTTTTGGATGGCCATCTTGACGCCCCCGAACTGGCTGTCGCCGCTTTTGTAGAAGGTGATCCGCTTGGCTGGGGGGGCTGCGATCACATGGGCAGGGCGTAAGTTGGAGGGGGGTCGCGGGGAGAGGGACGAGGCATGTTTAGACGGGGGCTGGGGGTCCCACATCCCTGCCTCGACCGAGTACATGCTGCAATCTCACACACACCTGAGGTAGGGACACAAACGTCAACACAGAATGTAAAGTTGTTAAATAGTAAAAAAGTCATCTATCGTCGTTTCCAAGAGATGCAGTTTTCATTTTATTGACGTGTTATGTAGCCTTCTGTTCCCACTCACAAGATCACAACTCCTAATCAGGGTGTTTGACTGAGGATTCAGGACAGGACATCCTCTAACAGGACTACCTGGCATATAAGAATGTTACATATGTCATTTGGCTCCACAGGATACAAGCATTTTGTACAAAGTCATCCAAATCAAACCAGTAAGCTGCCAGGTAAATAGTTTGTTGCCTCATGAACTTAAAATTGTTGTTTTTCTGCATTTAATAACTGACCTGTTCCAGATTCCTTAAAGATTCCCTACAATTTTCATTCTATCAAAAATAATTTGGGACAAAAGACCAATGGATTGGCATGAATTTCAACAGAAAAAATAGTCACATAATGTTATATCAAATGCAGCTACATCTACATACATGTTAAATATATAGCTTCCCAAAGCCTGCTATATTTAGTGGAGTGGCCTAGCACACAATGAGAAATCCTATTTGGAACGCACGTAAAAATAGCTTGCATAATGTCCAGTACGTAATTCATACGGTTTCATTTTGTTTTATAAGCTCACAATACAATGATTGACAGAGGGATACGTTTTAACTTTTCTATTTGGTTTACATGGGTTTCGAAAAACCTAACAAAAATCATACATCCTGATATGAGCAGCAATAAAAACGACTGCAATATGAACAGGTGTAGCCTGAATCAGGACAGGAGATTACAGCAATCAGCCCACAGTAACACTTCGCTTCGCTTCTTATTTTCAATAAAATGATAATAATGTTAATCATGACTGTTAACTGTGATGACTTTTTATAACCTATGAAAAAGGTGACTGTTATCAGCAGGCTTAGCAGGCTTTTAAGTCCCACGAGGTCAGACTGCCAAATCACAGCTCTTAGCTGCAGACACCTGGCGTGACACTCTGCTTCCTAATCCCTCACCAGCTCTGTCTCTCTTAACAACTTTGTTCCAAAAATATTACCACATCCACACAAGCATTTTAAATGAGCCATGGCTGCAAATCATTTGTTTCCACAGTGACACTAAATCATTTCCACTGTTGGGGCCTGAATACATGTCTGAAAACATACATTTAAAGAATAGTTGCATTACATGACAGTATTAGTTGCCCAGTTTACTTCTTGTTGACATAATTTGACAGACAATAAATGACACAAAACATCCTTGATAGCACGTTGACAAAACATTTTAACACAACATTTATCATGAGCCACACGCACTACCCTTTGAGCATAACATCAACAAGTTGGGAACTTTTTAAGATAACTAGAGCCTCTTTTGCCACTATATATCAACCATAGATCGCCATAGATTACTTTACCACTAAGCCATTGTCACTATACGTTAACTACAGACCCATTTTTAAACCCTTAATGTCAACTAAAGAGCCATTTTTACCACTATTCACCAATTTAAGACTTTTTAAATCCTTACATAAGAACTTAAGAACAACTTCTATCGCGAATTTGACCACAATTCATTCACGTAACAACTATATATTAGGTACACTACTCACATATTCAGGAAACATGATCCAAAGAGATGAGAAAAAGCTGGAGGGGGAATCTGTCTGTGCTGAGTCAGACCAGGAATTAGCACTAAGTGTTTAAATGTGTGCATGTGTGTGTGGCGGCTACTTCTGCAGCTTTAGTCATACACTAAGATGCCCAGCAGAGCCTTCGGTTCCACAGCTCTCAGGGTAAAGTAGCAGTCGGTGCACGGAGGGGGTGAGGAGGCGGATAGAGGGAGGAGAAATGAGGAAAGAGGAGGGGGGAGGCTAAGGATAGAAAGAAAAGCCTGCTTAAGAACGTGTGTGTGTGTGTGTTGCCATGGTGAGGCCAAGGCAAGTGATGTTCTTTTACGTCGCACATGACCTGGAGAAGAGGCACATGCTAATTTGAAACTTTGATGGTTTCTTTTATTCAAACGTTATCATCAGATGGATGCAAAAAGTATTTATTTATTGATAGTTTGGTAGACTTGTTTGTAACTGAAAGGTGCCTACAGTAGGAGTTATATTAGTGAGGGGAAAGAAAGAAAACAGTTGACAGTCAAATAATAACCACTTCCATTTTGATAATTTTTAGGGATTGAATTTTCATCTCAACTTCACGCTTCTGTGTCTAGGTGGGCTGGCCTCTTGAGGTCTGTTTGTAGTCTGTATGTGTGATTGGGTGTCAGAGTTCTTACTCTAAAATCAGGGATCTTCTCTCAGCACATATTGCCCCCTCTTTCGATCTTGTTCTCTGTCTTTTTCTGTCTTCCTCTCTCACAGTCGAAGAGGATTGTAATTACAGACAATCTGTCTGACAGCAGGGTGCCTCCTGTTTAGAAATCACTGAAAACACTAACTGCTCCTATTGAACTGTGTCGAGGAAAACTGTTATTATTGGAGGCTTCGGCCATCACAACCAGCAAAACACCATTACTATGAGTAAGAACCATTTAGAATTGATTTTTACATTATATTTTCACTTGTCCCTATTTAGTTTACCCCTTTCATCCCGTTTGAATGAACATACGTTATATAACAAAGGGCTATGTTTGGGTGTAAAGTTGAAGTTATTTCTGTATAGATATTATATAATGTAACTTGTGGACAGTAGGAAAGAAGGAAAGTGCCTCAAGATAGGAAGCATCCCCAACTAGGGAGCTCTTTAGCTGCTAAATGCTCCACTATGTTCACCAGCTACTTGCTTATTGGGTCTGCTGCTGTTTGCTGCTATGCAGGTAAAAGGTTTTTTCATCATTTCTTTGAAAACCGCTGAGTCTGGACACGGGCCTTAAAACCAAAACAATGAGCTGCTAAAACTCCGTGAAACTGAGGGGAACTGCAGAGTTAGGTGCTAAATCTCTGTGGTTTCACATAAAAGTAGGCATTTGATCTATTAATACAAATATTAGTGTGGCTTTGAGTACAGAACTTCAACTGTATTATTTGATATTAGATGTAAAAATACATTTAAAATAAGCACATAGTTCATGTGCCTTATATGTCGAAAGCTGGATTATGCAAGATTCTTTAGAGAGACATTTGGCTCTCTTTCTTTGCTTTAGATTTTTAGTTCCCCAAGATTTTGTTTCTTTCAAGTAAACCTACAAACTTGAAAAATGTTTTCTTTTAAAAGCAACACATTAAAAGACTATTTCACAGAATGAATGCCATGAAAGTCCTTCAAACTTTTCAAACTCGATCAGAGCAATGTATATGTGTATATATATATATATGTATGTATATATATGTATGTATATGTATATATGTGTATATATATGTATATATATATGTATGTGTATATATATATGTATGTGTATATATATATATATATATACACAATAAAATCTTGTTATGCTTTTGAGAACACCAAGGGCAGTTTGAAATGACAATCTATTATTTTGTATTATTATTTAGGATATAAACATCAGATTGCATAATTCAGATTCATATAACCCCTCATTTCGTCAACCTGTATCTGCTTCACAGCTTTAATGAAAGAGCGAGAAAGAGTAGGTGGGCCTCGGAGAATTCTGGGTAGACAGGAAGTCGGGGATGAGTAGGTCCTGTGCTGACAGGAGCCAGGCGTCAAAGTGAATCAGGCAGCTGGTCTCTGGAAAACTGTTGGTGTTAATGAGTATTCCTTGAGGAGAAATCAAGGAAATCACTTCTGCATTCAGCGGTGTAGTCTACGTGATACGCAGGTATACGCAGTATACCCACTAAGAAAGCTCCAGGATTTCCATATACCCACTTCAAAATGCTCAATGACACACAACAACATACTTTCCATTATATTTTGAATTGTCAGATGTATTTTTCTTCTTCACATGGGCTAAATAAAGGTATTTCCACCGAAAATTGGTGCATAAAAGTGTATCCGAATACAGGAAATGAAGTTGTTGATGCTCAAAATTTCCCTGGGGGAGGACACCCAAACCCCCCACTACGATATCCCCCCCCTCCCCCTCCCCCTCCCAAAAGGTAGATTCTGGCCAATATACAGTGCAGTATACCCACTACACTACAATACATTAGGCTACACCACTGTCTGCATTGTTGTTATTACACAACATTAAGACAAAGACAGACCAAAGAGTAAGTGCACTATATTGAAAGTGCTGAAGTGTAATTGGTTCAGCCAGCAGGACAATTGGAAGAAAAAAGCAAAGAAGAGATCAATGTTTGGCCTACTTTAGGAGGTGCACTAACTCCTCTTTGTACCTGCTCAATCCCTGGCTCTCTGCTTCTCATCCAATAAGCAGGTGTGTGTGCACGCATGTGTGTGACTCACCTTATCCTTACAACTGGATGACACACACAAACAAACATACTGTATGTTAATAATATGTATATTTATTTGACTTGCCTCCTCCCAAACTCTGTCTTTTTCTGTCTTCCTCTCTCTCTCTCTCTCTCTCTCTCACACACACACACACACACACACACACACACACACACACACACACACACACACACACACACACACACAAAAGAAGGGAGTTATAAAATGAGCATAAACAACTTGCAGCTATACTGCAGATATAGCCCAGATCTATGAGAGTTTAACTGTGCATGTTGTTTGTTAGGCAACAGGAATTTTAGGGAAAAAGAATGAGAATACTCTTACCTTTATGGACACATACCGGCAGCAATGTTAGAAGATCAATGGCCGATTATAGATCCAGAACAAAACATTTAAATGTCAGATATTAAAGTCAGGTGAAGTCACGAGCAGCAGTGGACAGCTCCGTCACCCACATCGGCCAGAGTAGCGCTGCGCGTTCACTTATCCCCGGTGATCATAGACACGAGGCGCATGTTCAGACATTGTGTCAAGTCAGCATTTTAAAGACCGGAAGTACACTGATTTGTTAACTTCCAAATCATCATTGCGTCGCGCCCGTGCATTTTCTGTTTGTAAGGGAAATTAGAGATTAGAGTATAGTATGCTATTTACAAACCGCCAAAAAATTAGACATACTTTGACTAATCATTAACACCATCGTCAAAGTCATGTGGAGCAGCTCTCATTTCAAATATAAGTTTAAATAATTGGTTGGTTCTTATTTGTTAGGATGTATATTATATATCTATATTTAAAATAATTTACAAAATCAATCGTTAAACAAACTGCATGAGGGATTGATGCCATATTTAAAGTATGAATGTGGTATTAGCTTATTCTAATACAATAAAATCAGATTAACCAAATCAGACACATTCAAATGAAGATGGTCTAAAAATAATGTGTGAAATTTCAAATAATGGGACCCCATTAATTAATCTTTAAACCAGATTGTAGAAAAGTGCCCAATGTCCAAAAAAGTTTTAATTAGGCTATTACATGTTAAAAAACTCATTATTATAAGTTATCATTATATGATGACATATGCATTTACATAAACTACTGTTTGTATGTGCAACAACAAAATGTGTTTTTATCTGATTAAAATAACATTCACTTTACTAATGCAATAAATACACAACATTTTTTTCACGCTTGGGGATTCAACTAATACAACTTTTATTTTGTTAAATGCATTGCCGGAAATGGTATATCTTTTGCTATGGCTATCAGTTATCTCTACATCAGAAAACCCTCTCGTCCCCCGATTTTTTTTTCTTGAAAAGCCATAAAATGAGGAGAATAGAGACAGAAGAAGAGAGAAGAAAGCAGGATGAGGAGGAGGACGGGGGAGAAGAAGAAGAGGAGGAGGAGGAGTGGGATTCATGTTAAAGAGGATTAGCCCTGCTGCCTGAGCCATCTGTAGCCCTGGACTGATAAACCTACACGTTACATGACAGACTAGTTACTGGCTCCGGTAATAACCTCAGTGCCAAAAACAATAGCAGTGTGTCTGAGGTGAAGCCTGCTGCTCTCTCTCCCTTTAGCAGCCTTTGTCAATCACATACTAATCAGCTGTCAACCAAAACAGTCGCCATTAAACCTCGGAAACAACAGCGGTCAGCTGTCAACTCATTTAGCGAATAAATGTGATTAGGCCTATTTCAGAATATTTTGTGGATAATGACTTAATTAAATATGATACTGTTAATTTCCTTTTATATTTAGTCATATGACAGAAACCTAAAAATAAAGCTTCTTGCAACAAAGAATCTTGAATCTATTCCCGAAGATCGAACAGTCCGTCAGCTGCTACGCGTCGTACGTGCGTGCGACGTAATCGCATACACGCCCCGCCCACGTGCCAGCGTCCGTCTCCATTGGCAACCAAGTGCAATTTTTTGTCGCTTATCAAGGATGGATTCAAAGGATTCCCTTACAGAGAGGGAAATAGCACAGATAGCGAGACACCAGGTAGGCGGGCACTGAATTAACACATGGAGTTCTTATTTAATTCATATAGAGAATGTCGTGTTATCATGGTGCTTTCAAGTGCTGCTAGGAAATCGACCCAAACATGAAGTTACCAATACCGACAGTGTTAACTAGCTAGCTAGCTAGCCTAATTAAAAAGCACAGGTGCAAATAATGTTGCTCTTATTGTCCCCTAAAGCTGTTATGGAACTTTATACTTCTAATCCACTACAGTTACTTTGAAAATTAAGATACAAAACAATATGGCCTCATGCAATCTGATGCTTTCAATAAACTACACAACTATACAAGGTAAGATAGACTTTAATGATCCCACACAGAAAATTGCAGTGTTTCTAAGCTACAACCATATAAATACATTTCTTATTTTTTAAATAAAAATATTTCTATGATTAGATCACCATATACAAAATAAAGCATGAAACAATAGAAAATGTACTGAATAGCATACTATATAGGCTACACCACACCTTAATAACTGTAATGATGCACTTGTATCAGCAAAAACAATACTTGTGACGTGAGTCAATTGTTATCCAAATACAGAGTTGCAGAACATTTGAGTTGTGTGATTGATCAAAGTAAAAGCTCCACCTTGAGCAGTGCCAGCATTAAAATGCTGTATATACATCAATGCATCAGTAATAACAGTAATAATGTGTTCTTGTGTCTGTGCTAGAGAGAGGCTGGCGTGCAGAGGCTCAGCTGTCACTTCTCATGGCCTGAGTTCTGTGATGAACGGCGGTGCTTCCATCAGGAGTTTGTGTACGACATCGCTATGTTCGCCGCCGCCCGTGGCTTCCCCTGGTTTAACGTGATCCGGGCAGCTGTGATCGCCAGAGGCATCTTCCCACAGCTGGACGCAGGTCCGAGCCAACAGCAGTGTACTGTACAGTTCTTGACGGCGACACGGTGATCAAGAGCCTTTAACATGACCTTCAGGGAGAGCACTGTGTTTCCTGAGAGATTTTAAAGTGCAGCAAAGGCTTCATTGCATTTATAGGCTTAGATTCATTATAACATTGTTGTCCGTTTTGAAAAAGCTTTAATTGCAGTGCACTTTTCTGCACAAGAAATACACAAAACCCATATGAATGCCTGTCATTGTTGATCATCTAGTACAGATGACCCAAAGTCGAGTGAGTCATTTCCAGTGACTCACTCCCTGTGTGCCTTATGAAAACATTCAAAGCCACAGAGCCCAATTTTGTATTTTATATTGTTGTCCTTCATCTCTAGGTTTAATAAACCTCCTACGTCTTCTATTCTTCAGGTCCTGACGTACCCAAACTTTTGTCCTTGCTGAGAGATGCACTGTTTGAGTGTTTGCCAAACCTCACCTCTGTCCACCGACGTGAGTTCACCCAGTTCCTCACAGACACCTGCATGACCCGGCGGAGGCTTCTCCAGGCGGTGGTGGGTGGCGCTGCTAACATGTCCATTGCTCAGCTACACTTGGAGGTGCAGTTGCCGCCCACAACTTGTCCTCTAGCACAGGTAATGAAGCCCTTGTAATCAGTGACGAGCAAACCACACAGCTACCATTAACATATCATGTATCTGATCAGTGCACTGTACATGCGCTGCAGGGCACAGATCTGCGTGAGTGGGAGCATCAGCGCCAACAAGCCGAGCTAACGTCTACGTTGCGACAGATGGAGGAGAGGCTGCGGAGTCTCCGAGAAGGGTCAAGGGTCACTCTGGGGGAGGTTGATGTTCCTGAGGATAATCAACTGGATGAAGAGGTACGACTCACAAAGGGATATAAAACAAGTGAAAGCATTCTGGAATTTCATTCATTCATGCTTTGACTAGCATTTTGTCTGCCATAGAGACAGAGCGCATTTAAGTCCCGCCCCCACCGGAGGGGAAAAGAACTCTCTCCATTGACTTGTATTGTGTGAAGGTGCCTCCTCGTCAATTCTGTCTGCTAGCAAACAACAGGATAATGCCTAAAAGCTGTTGTGTGGCGACATTCACTACCAACAATGTAAAGAACCCAGAAGTTTTTATAAGCTGCCGACCCCAAAAAAACAGCTTTTATGAAGACTAAAGTGGATACAGACATGAGGACTCAGCAGAGAATGGGAAGACTGTGGGACCCTTACACCAACCTAACAACGTGTGTAGTTAATATCACCACACAGCAGCTTTTAGGCACCTTCAGAGAGAGCGGAGAGTCGTTTTCCTCTCCGGTGGGCGTGGCTTTCAGAGTATGACGCGATGCGCTCTGTCTCTATTCTTTGTAGGGTGTTTTGACGCTGGTTCGTGCAGCAGTGAAGGCCACAGAAGGCCAGATGCTGGCGAGTCTGAACCGAGAGGCCTCCCTGCTCAGTGACATCCTGCAGCTCAAACTGCAGAGGGCAACATTGGCCACCAGAAGGCTCCACAACCCCGCTTAATCCAGACGTACCCGCAAAGGCAAAACTGCACACAGCAAAAACAGGACTGAGGGATTTTGGGAATGCAGTGTGAGGACATGGCCTCAGTGAGTAAAGCTAATTGGAGGAAAACACTGAAAATCTCAAGTTATTTAATGTCACAATTTTCAACTCTCATGCTTGTGGATGCTTACGTACTTGTTGCCATCTCTGATCTAATTCATTGTCCAGTATGGGATTACTGTTCATCTAATTATCCATTTGTGGGCTAATGCACTGGACATTGTGTCAATGTATTGTCATCAAAATACAATGACAATAGACTCATTGTACTAGACTTGTGATTGGTTACAAAGGACAGGAGCTAGTTTCATTCAAATATTTATTAAAAGAAAAAAAAGTCGTCCTTTTGATTTGACAGAAAAAGCTGCAAAGAATTGCATTATAAATAACATCCATATTAAAGACACAAAAACAATTTGAGCTCTGATGCCCACTCCCTTTCATTCTACGCATTTCATTCACAGATTTAAGACGTTAAAGTACAGCTGCAAAACGGAGGAGCTCTACGTCCCTCAATACATGAACATGACTGCTAATGCATTCAACATACATATATGTTGAGCATACAGGCCGCAGCTCCAAAACAGAAAGCAGCAATGACAATAATTTAAATAAATGAAATAAAAATATTTAAAGAACCTAATGTAAAGCTTTTAGAGACATTTCTTTAACTCTTCTTTTTAAGCCTACAGCCCTGCTAGGCAACTACAGTTAAAGCACCTGTAAACGACAGTACCACTGGCTAGGATTATCAGTTTCTATAGTAACAGTACCAAGGTAAAGCCTTTCAGTGTTTATGGTTACAGTACATGTTGGTGACCAGTTGGAGTGCAGCTCTTATTTAAAGCCAACTGGTTTTCTGGTTTTAAGGCAAGCATTTAGCTGCTACAGATGACAGATGCTCATTTAGTAAACTAGCAAAAGTCACCTGCATAGTTACAGATACAACATGACACATAAATACATACATAAAGTACATTCAGAGAGAGAACTCAACTCTTAAAAGTTCAGTAACTTAGTGATAGTATCCAGCACGCTCTTGCATCAGATTAGTTTTGCACTAAAAGCTGAATGGATGGAGAAGAACAGAGAGGAAAAAGAGAGATGAGATGGACGGATGAGGAGGGAGAAGCATGGTGAGAGACGCAGATGGGTGCAAAATCACAAATCTAATCAAAAATATGAGATTGAGAGGTCTGGAAGGTTTTCATGCCTCCGATATATATGGAGGTTAATATCTTAGATTCACTGTCATATTGTTAGTAGTCATCTGAATGGTCCGAATCGTAATCCCCGTCAGAAGTTTCTTTAGGCTATGTTCGTCGTCATCTTTTGTTGCTATAACAACAGCTACTGCTACAGTATCCTAGAGCGCTATGTGGAGCGGTGCTAACGTTAGATAAAACAAAGCGGTGGAGCGAGCTAGAGAAAGAACAGAGATAAAGAGAGAGAGAGAGAGAGAGGTACTACTAACATTACATAAAACAAAGGGAGTTCCCTTTACAGGGAGCACCTGGTCATACCGTGTAACTCGCTGAGCTCCGACTCCATTTTTTCTTGTTGTTATGAAAACGACAGGTCTGGCTACTCCACTTGTCATTGGTCGGCTGTCAAAAAAGCGCTTGACATAGGGCGTTTTTTTTTACCTTCAAAAAGACGCCCTGAGCTGCAGAAAAAGGTCTGCGGTGGCGTTTGAAAACACGGTTTACTCCATAGGATTAAAATGTAAAACAGACGCTGGCAGCTTAAAAAAAGACGCCAAGTGTGAACATAGCCTTATTTGTTATTAATTTAGGATCTTCAGATTTTTGTAAAGACATAACTTTTTTTTAAAGTACTAAAGGTTTCTCTTAAAACCTCAGTGTCACAGATTTTGCTACAAAAGGCTCAGTAGGCTTGTGCTAGCTGGTTGCCCATAGTGATGTGAGTCAGCATGGTCTGCACCAACTCGGAGAGGTCGTACTCGTGCTTCCAGCCCCAGTCGCGCCTCGCTGCACTGTCCTCTAATGCCATTGGCCAGCCATCAGCTAAAAAAAGAGACAGAAGAGAGATGTGGTTATGGTATCAAGCCAAAACTCTGTGACTATAAAGTAGAGATATCATTATACCACTCATCCCTCCGTTGTGCCAGCAATCTCACCTATAGCCTGCCGGACAGGATCCACATTGTAGGTGACTTTAAGGTCCGGCAGGACTTTCTGTATTTCCTGGATGAGGTGATGCAGTGTAAAGTTCATAGCGTTGATATTGTAGGTGCGGCTGACCAGTGTGTCTGCTGGAGCCTCCAAGAACTCTACAGTAGCCCTGAGGCAGTCATCTGAACAGGAAGTAATGGGTGAGTAGGAAAACAAAAGACAAAAACAAAAAGACAAGAGAACAAAGAGATGAAAGACAAAGAGGTGGATTACAGGATGAATATCACTTTAGGAGTTAAAATGTTGACAGGGAAAACCCCACTATTCTATAGTAAAAATTTGACACTACCAATGTACATCATAGGAAGCTGTGTGTCACTGCACAGGTTACACTCAAAACAACCCGTTTTTACAGCTGCATGGAAGATCTGGACAGCATAATCTGGGAAATGGAAAAACAGATTAAGACCGATGACACCAGAGCACAGTATACAGTATCTCTTCTGTTTAATCCATACAAACTACAACTACTTGGTCCACCAGCAAGGGCGTGAACTCAGGGGCTCTGAAACGCCAAGTAGTGTGAATGCCAGGTGTAAACGTAGCAAAAGATATTTGTTTTTTAAACCAAAGTCTAGCAATGTAAATGCAGCCTCAGGGGGTACTTCTGCAGTGGACAGGGGGTAACATGGAAAGATTAGAGAGTAGATCAATGAATTTGAAAAAAAAAATTGAAATTATGACTTGATTAAAAGAATATATAATCCACATATTAACATTAAGTCAGCTGTAACTACTGAACACGGCACGTTGCAGTTATGTAAGAGTGTGTGAAAACTAGCCAGCAAGAGAGCACAGAAGTTTAAACAGGTAGCCAAACAATGATTAGCTAAAGGTAGTGAGGAAACGGTTATAATAGTTAGCTAAAAGTAATGGATCAAACATTCAGCTTTACTACAAGTAGCAGTAGCCTAATCGGTTAGTATTAGTATGATTGCAGACCAAACTGACCTTAAAGGCCTTTTTATGGTTGTGCAGACCCATCTGCGTCTACGCCGGACCCTACGCCATAGCCTGACGTGCACCTTTCGAAAAATTTAACTACACGTTGCAGCGACGCACGTTGCAACGACGCACGTTGCAGCGACGCACGTTGCAGCGACGCACGTTGCAGCGACGCACGTTGCAGCGACGCACGTTGCAGCGACGCACGTCGTTCGGCCGTGGCTTGGTAGCGTTGCATTTCCCCCGACACATTTCCTGGTTCTCCTTCTCCATAAACAACATGAAATCAAGGAGAGGATTAACTTTTCCTGCTACATATTTCCCACCGTGGTCAGAAAGAACAGAGGAGACACTTTGTTTCTCTCACTATGACTCTAGAGTCGGTACTCGCTCCAAAGCTAATCGCCGCCACTCTCTCACTTCTCCCTCGCTCTATCACCTACTCCCCACACACACATGCCGGCTTGACGCACACACCAGCTCACAAGTATAACCATCAGGCCACTTACGTAGGCTACAGCAAAAGCTCTGCGTGGAGCCTCCACAGAACCATAAAAAGGCCTTAACACTGACAGTTCCATTGTATTATTGTAAAAATTAACAATATCCACTTTTATATAATTTACATGAGTGTTATACATTTGGAACATACATTGGGAATCGATGACGGGGTACGTGAGTTCACTCGACAGGGCTGTGGGTTGTACCTTGGACCAAAAAGGTTGGGGTTTCACCTAAACACTTCCTCCTCAGACCTGCTCACCTGTGGTTCCTCCTCCAGGCTGGGAGTCAGCTGAGATGATGCCTGGATACCTGAGACAGCGGAAATCCAGCCCAAACCTGTGGTGGTAGTACTGACAAAGAGTGACAGGCAAAGCTTTAAAAAAACACAGGGCTTTACAGGGATCTGTGGTAAAACACTGAAGAAAAAAAATGTAGAAATGTATATAGAACCTTGATGTCTTTGTGTGTGTCTGTCAGAATCTGTGTGTGTGTGTGTGTGTGTGTGTGTGTGTGTGTGTGTGTGTCTCACCTCACCCATCAGCTCTGCGTGGACCTTGGAGACACCGTAGATGGTGCGTGGTCTCTGCACACACAGCTCAGGGGTGGGGTCACTGGATGAGGATGGACCGAAGGCCTCCATTGTGCTGGGGACAAACACACGCAGACCATGTTCGGTTGCTATGTCTAATATGTTATGGAGACCTACAAAGAGAGAGAGAGGCTGCGCATAAGTGTCTGTGTTAAGATGACTCTAAATGCTGTTGTAACATACCCTTTAAATCAGAAAAAACGTGTCTTGTCTTCAGTAGTTCCACAGTAATATAAATATTATAGAATTGTATGTACATATACCCGTGATGTTGACCTCTTTGGCCAGAGCGACGTTGTTCTCTCCCACAGCGGACAGCACAGCTGAATAGTGAACTAGCCAGCTGATGTTGTTGTTCACCACAATCTCCCGGAGGTTCTTAAAGTCCAGGATGTCTGAGAAGATGAATGGACCTATGGAGGAAACATGTACACAAAAAGTGTTTGTAGACACTTTTACCCCAAGAGAGTAGCTTTAGGTGCATATATTTTATATTTGCTTGGCCCAAATGAGAATGAAACCACTAAAAGCAAATTACCCTGACAAATTCACTTGAACATGGCCTAATAAAACCTGACTGGTGTTTTTGGTAAGTGAACGTCAGTCAGGTATTTTATAGATTGTACAGGTGCTAAAAAATAGCACAGAAACACAAAATTAAATTGACATTGCATTCCACAGAGTAGGATATACAAAAATACACACCATTATGGTAGACATGGTTGGGAGGTTTCCTGATGTCAGACAGGATCACATTGTTTTTTCCAAATTGTCTCCTGAGGGTGAAACATCAATACGGTCAGTTCTGGGAACTGAAATCATAGGGACAACATGGACCAATTAACCCTGAAGAGAAGATTTCATTTTTCACTCTGAACCATTTATAATAACTGTTTTCACAGCATTTTCGAGCTACTGATCACATTCCAGATTATTCAGTCTGGCCAACAGGCAATGGTGTCACCTTCTGAGGGTAACTCTTAACCTAGAAGAACTTCTGCTTCTAAACTTAAATACAAAACAACTATTCCACCGTTGGAAATAGATAAATAATTGAAATAGGAGGTTATGTAAACTCTGTACCTCAGCAACTTGGCGAGCCCCACCCCTAGCTGTCCAAGCCCTCCTGTAACGATCAAAAGAAAAGAAATGAATGAGTTTCCATAGAGATCAAATGTCAATGCCTGAAAAACAAAATGCTATATTAGTAACACGGACAATGACATTAATCTGTCGATTATTTTTTCGATTAATCGATGAATCGGATAAAAAAACAAAAGCATTAATTTACATCAACTCAATACATACATCCTTGTTGTTTTTGTTGCTAGTTGTGTAAAGGTAAGTAGGCTAACCCAAAGAGCAGATACACACACACACACACACACACACACACACACACACACACACACACACACACACACACACACACACACACACACACACACACACACACACACACACACACACACACACACACTTGAAGCTTATTCATTAAATGATTACCATCATTGTAGTAAGTGCAAGTTAAGTTCATTTATACACCACATTATACACCTCAGCTTAAGATGATTGGTCATCTTAAGCTGTGTTTAAATGTGCTATAAAAGAACTTTAAAATAAAATTAAAAAGTACAACTCACACAAATATATTTGTCAACAATAACTGATATGGGACAAAGCACAGAATATATACATGACAACAGATTGAAAACTTAATGGGCCAAAAAAGGCGAGTGGAAAAGTCTTGCAACTATACCTCTGCTTTACTACTGTTATTAACGAGCTGGATAACGAGTAAACAGCAGCACCAGAAGAGCTACTGGAGGGACGTTACGTTCCTCACTTCAAAACGGAACAAAAGTAGGATTGTGTAGTGACTTTACCCTGCTGTTGAACTCCCTTCCACCTCATCAAGGACTCCAACATGTTGACGGTGCTGAATCATCACCGTGGTGCTCCCGTGCCATGTCGCTGCTCAACCGGTACGGCGGGCCGGGTCTATTAAATTGCCCGGTAGATTTTTTAGTCCCACTCCGCCGCTGCCTTGGATGAGGTCGTATAGCCTACTGATTTCTCTGCCTCCGCCATGAGTTCAGAACGTTACAGCTCTCTCTGATGGTATTTCCTCTACCTCCGCTCTGCTCTTTTTCTCTCTCTCGCTCCGCTCTGGTCTGCTCCGCGCACACCTCAATTTTTTTTATACTCAAACATCTCCGCGACTTAGTGATTGGCGTATTAATTGCGCGACACAACGCATCGATAATGAAATTCGTTGACAACACTTTTAATAATCGACTTTTATCGATTTTATCGATTCGTTGTTGCAGCCCTAGCAAAAACCAACCAGTGATGAGGACTTTGGGGTGGTCAGTATCAGCGCAGGACTGTTGTGAGGAGGAGCTGATCCCACGTACTGCTGAGCTTAATCGCTTAGCACTGCACTGGGGACTGCTCCCAGCATGCTTCACTGTACCCCTCAGCACCTGCATCAGCAGCATCATCCACCTCCTATAAACAAAAGCATGCATTGACAGCAACAATGACAGGTGTCCTTATCTGAAGTACTTTAAAATACTGTGAGTACATCTACTACCATAGTGCACAATAGTTAAGTTACATTACTATTACTAAACGCACTTGTGTTGTCAAGGGCAATGGTGGCTGAGCTTAGAGCATGAAGGTGTCATTCTAGATGTTTTCCTCTTATATATATATATATATATATATATATATATATATATATATATATATATATATATATATATATTGCCTAATCCAAACACCACAACATTGACCTGTATAATTACAACCTAACAAGTTAATAGCCCTGTAATGGATAGTAACCTAACCGGGTGCCAAGCTAATGTAACCTAACGTTACTAGCTATATATATCAGTAGTTAATAGGGTGACTATCTGTGGGGCCCGTTCTCTTAATACATCCATGGTGGGGCCAGGTCATCTCTCCTCCTAGCTACATATCAATGATCTCTCCTGCTGCTGAACGTTAGCCTAACGTTAGCTATCATCTGACGTGAACTTAAGCGATCTGAAGCTTTTATGCTTTATCTGCGCTAGCTAAAACCAGGCTTTAACGGTTGCAGAACTGGCTAGATAACACTTAGCGGTATACGTGCAGTTTAGTGTCCCAAATTCCCCGTAACGTAACCCCATTTGTACAGGCCCTGTCCCCTGACCAATCAGCTATCCTAACCTTAACCACTCGAACACTTAGCTATAGTATAATGACATTTATTTCTTACTTTAAAATGAAAAGACGACTTGGAACGCTTGGAGCTCCTTCACCCAGCCAACGTTTGTAATGAAACACGGTTCGTTGTACTGTGATTGGCTTACAGCTCGAGAAATACAAACGTCCTGTTAATACTTTCAAAATAAAATTCGTATTACCAAAATTATAAGTTGCTTGAATGTTGACTACATGGAAAGATATTTAAAACATTTTTTTCCAAGTCAGAAGCAAAATAACCTACCACAAACGTCAATCTAAAAATTGCCATTGAGTTGAATCAAACTTAAAAATATATATATATATATTTCACATACCGCTGGATGAAACAGCGCCCCCCGAGTTGTAAAAGCTGGGTTATGTCTCCCCCGTGTGGTTAAAAGACGGCATTGCAACCTCACAGAATTCTTCCATTGAATTCGTAGATGATTAAAAGTATCATTAAAAAGTTTAGTACAAACCCAATGGGGTCGTGTCACTGTAAAATTATGAATGCACGTCTCTGTAAAAATAAACCCTGAAGTGAATTGGTAAGTCAGCCACACTCTGGCCTTTCAACAGACAATGGACATTTATCAACATTATTTAGTGAAACTACAGAATGGGCAGAGTCAAATTGTTGCTAATAATATCAGCTAACGATACCGCGGTTTGTAACGTTAACACCAACGTAACGTCAAGCTAGCAGCGATGGAGAGACAAGATAAGGACGTTGTCAACCAACAAACTACATGACAACCAGCAACAAGACATGACATGACATGGAAACTTCGTCTAATTGAAAGAAAGCCGAATGGACGTCAAAAACGTGAGTCAGATAACATTACACCTTGTTTCTGTTACGCTACAGTTTCTGTATCCGTCTGTCTCTTTGCTAGCTAGCTATGTATTTACAACCCCAAATCAGAAAAAGTTGGGACAGTATGAAAAACACAAATAAAAAAAGAAAGTAGTGATTTCTAAATGTACTTTGACTTGTATTTCATTGCAGACAGTGTGAACACAAAATATTTCATGTCTTGTCTGGTCAACTTAATTTCATTTGTAGGCTAAATATACATCCTTTCCTGTCATTCAGACCTGGAACACATTCCAAAAAAGGTTGGGACAGGAGCAATTTAGGGCTAGTAATCAGGTAAATTGGTTAAATAATGATGTGATTTGAAACAGGTGATGTCAACAGGTGATTGTAATTATGATTTGGTACAAAAGCAGCATCCAAGAAAGGTCTAGTCCTTTAGGAGCAAAGATGGGCCGAGGATCGCCAGTTTGCCAACAAATACGTGACAAAATTATTGAAATGTTTAAAAACAATGTTCCTCAAAGAAAGATAGGAAGACATTTGCTTATTCCACCTTCAACAGTGCATAACATAATTAAAAGATTCAAGGAATGAGGAGGAATTTCAGTGCGTAAAGGACAAGGGCGCAAGCCTAAACTGAACAACCGTGATGTCCGATCCCTCAGGCGGCACTGTATCAAGAATCGTCATTCATCTATAAGCGATATCACCACATGGGCTAAAGGAGGAAGCCCTATGTTAACAGTGTCCAGAAGTGCCGTCGACTTCTCTGGGCTCGGAGGCATCTGGGATGGACCATCACACAGTGGAAACGTGTACTGTGGTCAGATGAATCAGTATTTCAGGTATTTTTTGGGAGAAATGGAGAAAAGGATCATCCAGACTGTTATCAGCAACAAGTCCAAAAGCCAGAGTCTGTCATGGTATGGGGTTGTGTCAGTGCCCTTGGCAAAGGTAACTTGCACTTCTGTGATGGCACCATTAATGCTGAAAAGTACATAGAAATTTTGGAGCACAATGTGCTGCCTTCAAGAAGACAATCTTTTCCAGGGACGTCCATGCATATTTCAACAAGATAATGCAAAACCACATTCTGCACACATTACAAAGTCCTGACTGCGGAGGAAGAGGATACGGGTACTTGACTGGCCTGCCTGCAGTCCCGACCTGTCTCCAATAGAGAACGTGTGGCGCATTTTGAAGCGCAAAATGCGACAACGAAGGCCCCGTACTGTTGCCCACCTTAAGACTTGTTTGCAGCAAGAATGGGACAAAATTACACCTGAAACACTTCATCACTTGGTGTCTTCAGTCCCTAAACGTCTTTTAAGTGTTATGAAAAGGAATGGCAACATTACAAAGTGGTAAATGCTTTACTGTTCCAACTTTTGAAATGTGTTGCAAGAACCAAAATAGGAATTTTGTTTTTTTGAAACAAAAACAATACAAATCACGAGGAACACATTAAAGTATGTGCTGTTGTATTGTCTGCAATGAAATACAAGTCAAAGTACATTTAGAAATCACTACTTTCTTTTTTTATTTGTGTTTTCCATACTGTCCAAACTTTTTCTGATTTGGGGTTGTATGTTTCATGATGGCTAAATGTCTCTGTGGCTATCTGTTCACATTTAACGCTTTGCTGCTGTGTTGCTGAAATTATGAAGGTTATATTATGTATTGTATTGAAGCTGGTGTGTTGTTGCTGCTGTCAGCCCACCGAGGCTTTGAATAATTTGGATTTATTGATTGTTTTTCATTTACATCACTGTGTGATGAGTGAACGAGCCTGTGCAGATGGTCTACTCTCTTTATTATTTTGTTCTTAAGCTGTGCTATAATGAGTAATTAGTTTTAATGACTGGAATACTGTTGGCCTTGTTGTCAATCTTTTGTATGCCAAGAATATAGATAGGACTGTGTAAGTCATGTATTTAGTACATGCAACGATTGCTTTGTTGGTGAAATGACCCTTGGCCCTACTTTATAGCTTATTCTGATGACCTACAGTAGTATCTGACTTGGCTTTTGAACCTCTCCACTGCTGAAATAAATGCTTAGTTTGTGATATAATTTAAGGTACCCCTCTAAAAGAACAGCTGGCCCCAGTTGGGCCCTGTGATTGAAATATGCCACAACCACCACAGCACATGCTGCCCAACATGATATCAATAGCCAGCTAAACAATACATTAATTTTATGCAAAACAATGCATGCTAGGCTAATTATTAAAATCAGAAGTTGCCGTACGAATAAATGAAGTGACCGTTCAGTTGTTGTGAATATTTACTAGAACAATGACAGGTGTGATTAACTCATTTGAGATGTGTTCATGCAAACCCCATAAAACTAATGGAACACATTTCCATTCTGTAATTAAGATGAAATTCAGTGTCAGTCATAACCTCGCCCCTCCTAATTATGTACAAGTGATTTATACTCTGTTGCACGCAGGAAGATTAATCTGTGTCTTGCATTGCTAACTGAATGGTGGACAAGTGTGTACACACACATGCATACTCTCACTCTTAGACTAATGCAAACATCTATACAGGCCCATTGAAGTGCAGACCAAACTGTGAAAATGTGAAAAGTTTATTGTACAGCAAGTGTCAGTGGCTCCAATCAACACTCAAAGTTGTCTTTAAAAAGTAGTTTTTAATGAGGGATAAGGCCTGCTACAGTTGTTAGTACAGGTATAAAATGGTCTTTAAGTCTTAAATCTGAAATGATGACACAGTTGAAAGCATTGGCAGAAAAATACTCACAGAAAATACATTTATTACAGCAAACTGCAGGCCTTTTCTGTATTGTACTGTGTGTGCATCTGTGTTTGCTGGAAACCACCAGGTGGCACTAGATACCCAAAAATCCCAAGGCTTGCATCTCTGTTTTATCCAGCCTGCTGCCCAGAAAATGCAAAAAATGAATTATTTTATCCTTTTTTTTATAATTGTCTGCTGTACCATGCTTTCATTTCTTTTTATTTTCTATAATGTCTAACAGTTGTTAGGAGAACCACAAAAGGCAATTATCAAAAATGACATAACCCACTGAATACAATTAACAGCAAATTATGTTATTTGTATGTGTATTTTTTGGAGTTGCTTGATACTACTGGATGGACTACTGGATGATGAACTTAAAAGTGTACTCAAAAATACCTAAATACAGTGTTTTTTTGAGGAATAAATAGGGCAGGATTTATCCATCAGGAGTGTTACAACAATCCTGTCGTAACCTCTGCACTCCTAAGCTTTTGGATATGGACCAATTTCTCTTGTGGATTTAGTTCCAACCATGCAGAATGGGCCACAATAGATGATGCATGTCTTATTGTTCGTTTGCTTAAAAAGCCTCTGTTGTTTTTGCTATTTTGGAGGTCTGCCAAATATCTCAAGATGTAGTATGCACAAATTCCAGGCTTGTTTTTCTCATTGTTGCCTTGTGTACATGCTTGAAATAATACAAGGCTTTTCTTGAAAAGGAAGATATGTTTTGTTTAACGTGGAAATGCAGTGTGAAAATAATTATTGTTTACACACAAATGCATGTAATTACTTGTACCTCCTGTTTGAAATAAAGGATTTTACACTTACAATAACATAATGAAGTGATGCCCTATAGTACTTTTACACACTGTTACAGTTAACTGTAAATTATTAGCTTCCCTACAATGTATTATTTTTGTAACTTTTGATAGCTACTGAGGGGTCTTACTGATCACACAGATTCACATGAATACTCATACAGTGCATTTACGCTGAAAAGTTAGCGTATATTTGCTAAAATGTCTGCCCTAAAGCAAAGTGCCCACAGCAGTGGAAAACAAATTGAATTATGCACTCTCATTTAATACAAGCTATGCTGATTTTATCCTAGGCTAATTGTTGTTGTCGTTGTTGGTGTTGCACCCCATTCATCTTCTCCTTTGTAATTGGCAGAGTTGGAAGAAGTATTGAGAACTTTTTACTTGAGTAAAAACTGCAGTGTAAAAATACTCCATCACAAGTAATAGTCCTGATCCTAAAATCTTAATGTAAACATACAAAGGTATTTGTGGCATGATTAACTTACATTAATCAAAAGCACTCATTATGCAAAATGGCCCCAGTCAGAATAGATATTATTCAAGTATTATTGTTTATGCATGAACATGTTAGCAGCATTTTTAGGTTGTGAATGTGGAGCTAATTGTAATTATTGTATATATAATGTTGAGTATTGTTATGTATCATATGTTCTCTAAAAATGAATGGTGCTGTTATGAATTTCCTGAAACAGTCTACACCATTCGGCTTTACTATAATAAAACAATGCCGAGGGTTTGAAATGAGCAAAATTAAAAGCCTCTCGGATGTAACGCATCTCTATTAACCAGAAGCTGTCTTTGCATTATGCCTCCTCGTTGTTGTTACGCCACCCGCAATGGTTTCTGCCCAACATAATCTTCTCATCACAAACCCTAATATATTAACACAGCTTGTGATACAAGAATGTTCACACATATTGTTTATAATTATGTAACTAAGATGACAATTTCTGCAAAGAAACCCTCTTGGCACATACTGTCACTAAGTAACAGTGCTCATATTGTACGCGAATGAGCTCAGCCTCCGTGCCGTCCCAGCATTCAGTCAATGTTCTCCTAATTCGCCATCATGACTCCGGCCACTAATGGGATTGTAGTCTGGCCTATTTATTGCCATTAGGGAATTTAGGCTACATACAGTGTGTGAGGGGTTAATTAGAAACAACTGAAGGGGTCAGAGGTGTGTGTGTGTGTGTGTGTGTGTGTGTGTGTGTGTGTGTGTGTGTGTGTGTTGAGCAGATGTGGATATGAGAGGGCTGGACCTTTGGTAATAGGGGGTGGATTTAAACAAGGGTCCTCGGGAGAAGATTTATCTGCGGGCTGCTGTGACACGGGGACAAATAGTGCTGATAGGTGAAGGCCTCTCGGTGTAGAGTCCAGTCTGGATGACAAATAGCTTAGCTTAGTGTGTGTGTGTGTGTGTGTGTGTGTGTGTGAGAGTGAAATAGGATACCAGACCATATTCACTTATCACTGAGTCAGGTACTTCCTTGAATCTGCTCCTTGACATCCAGCAGGGACTCATTCGCTTCTCTCACTCGCCTCTCTTGTTTTGTCCCTGCCTCTCTCTTTCCTCCTATCTATCTCTCTTCTCTTTAATACTCACTCCCCCCTCCTCTCCCCATCCCCTCTACCCTCCTCTCCTCCAGCGCTCTCAGCAGTATCTCCCTAGCCTCTCAGCTTCCCATATTACACTGCCAGATAAGAGAGGAGAAGGCCCCGACTGACAGGAAGCCCAAATTAATTTACAAGCAATGATGCCGTTCCTGGGCTGATAGAACAGTCTTTTTACAATATGAAGGGACGGGGAGTGACGCCTCGGAGGCTCCGCTGGGGAGAGAGTGCGACCGTGCTATCTTTTGTAATTATAGTGAGAGACCTTGATCCTTCTCAGTCTCTTTCTGTCTCCCTTGGTCTCTCGTTTGTTTTCTCAATAAATGTTGTAGAAAGAACCCTCGAGACAAATCCGAGTTTACTGCTATATGGCTAGGCAATGAAGAAATCAGTTTGATTTCTTTCTCAAGTTTTTCTTTCTTTTTTGAGGCTTATATTATGCATGATTTGTTTTTCTTTTTTTGCGGCTTATATTACGCATGATTTGATCGCACATTACATTTTTCAGACGACAATTGTGCCACAGTTGTTCCTTCCTCCTCAGTCTCCCACCGCTGCTACTTTCAACACTTATTGCATGATTCGCCACAGTTCTATGGCCTAATAGGCTTACTGCACCATAGAATCTAAAGAAATGTAAGTGGATTAAGGAACTCAGTTTTCCAGTTTATATAGCATTCATTAGCCACTGCCAACAGTTGATGCTGGACCAACACTTCTACAATGGGAGCTATTACAGAGTTATTTTTTGGCATAAATGCTTCAAGGTCCCCTGGCAGTCGCTCCAAAATGAGGAGATAATAAAGGAAGTCGGATCAGAGCCCATGCTGATGGTCTGCTCTCACACAGTCACAGAGACTAGATATGGTCTTAGATTTTGGATACCGTAATATCCTAATATGGCATAAGTGTTGTCTTTTCCTGGTTGTGAAGGCTGCATTACAGGAAAGTGATGTCGTTTGAATTTGCTTTTACCCACATAGCCATTATATTAACATTACTGATTATTATTTATCTAAAATCTCATTGTGAAAATATTTTGTGAAAGGACCAGCACCCTACAATATTGTCGAAATATTGACATTGAGGTATTTGTTCAAGAATATTATGATATTTGATTTTTTCCATCTCGCCCAGCCCTAGTTCAAAGTGTCAGAATGTGACGTTCGAATCAAAGATGGAACTTGGGACTTGTTGGTCTTGACTTTGGACTTTATAGCCAAGACTGGAGACTTACTTGAGAAGTCAGCTCTCCCAGTGTACATGCTTACAACCCTGCACTTAACTCTTTCCTGTCCCACCTGCCCTCTGCCTCAGCAGGAGTCAAGTTTTCCAGGCGTATTCCGGTCTGACCACGTTCCATTTATTCACGGTGCTGCCCGCTGCCTCACTAGAGTGACAAGCAAAGGGTACAAGGTTGTGTTTTACAAAGTCAGAAATAGACGGACAGATTGAATATTGAGTTTCCCACCATCGAATGGTAGTTTGTTTCAAATAAAAAGGGATACTGCAAATGCAAACTTTTAAAAACATATTTGGAGCAAACAACAAAAGCACCCTTTTCTCACCCATCATCATACAGACAGACATCATAATGACATATTATTGAAATAGCCGCCAACAACCTTAAGACCAGAATAAAGAACTGGGCCCATAGCATCAGCACCGCTGATAGAAATATTACATTCACATGTGAGTTGGTTTCCTTCCAAAAGCACAGGAATGGATTTGTTCACATAGTTTGAATGCTTAATGCTTTGTGAAATGGGTAATTTGTTGAAGCCAGCGTTTGTGGGCAGCTGCACGCACTTACACAGTCCTGACCTGATGGCAGTCCAGCAATCCGACACAGACAAAACGCGATTTAGGTCCAGTTAACACGTTAATGTTGGATTCCCAGCATTATCAGCTCTGGCTCTCTGGGTCACAGTGTAATGACGCTTCATTCAGAAGAGGGCGGTGGTTTGTCCACGACGTGCTGAGGAAAGACAAGTGTGAAACCTCTTCTTTTTGACAGATTTTTGAACACTGTATAACCTCTGCTCTTCTCTTTTTGGTGGAAACTAAAACATTGTTCATCATCAATGTTAGTAACATGCTGCGACATGCTTCTTTTTTTTTTTTTTTTCCAGGAAAACCTAATATTAGAGCTGAAGCAATTAGTCAGTAATCTGCAAACAATTTTGATAATTGTTTATGCCATTTTAAAAACAAAACAAATGCCAACACTTGCTCCAGCTTTTCTTTTTTAAATTTGGAGGTTGTTTTGAAAATGTTAAAGCTTTTTAACCTCAATGTGTGTAGATTGAAAGTATACAGTAGATATGGGCTACTGTACGTGCTCTTCGTTGTATTTTGTAAAATCATGAAATCTGAAAATCTGGGTTTAGTTAAATTTGAATCCCTGATTGATTTTAGATCAAGGGATCATAGCTTTTTGTATGCTTTAGCGTGCATTTTGTTAAATATTTACAACTGTAAGGGCGCAATTACATAAAAGAAATTTGGTGGAAAAAGAAGATAGTCTGACTCAGGGGCGTCTTATTACCACAAAAATATAAAAAAAAAAGAAGAAAATGTCCAATCTGGGGATCCATAACCTCCGACACGCTCAAAACATGACATGAGGGAGAAGGGGCTGAGGTGGTACTGGCAATGAAGCACACGGTTAGTAACAGTTGCAGGACGAGATCACGGCGCTAACATAGCTGCCACAGAGACGTGCAGAAGCCCGAATGTGCTTATGCTCCTCTCAGAGACGGAGAAGTGTAAATCCGAAGCTGAAAACTCCATTAGGCCGAGTCAGTCATGCATCCGTGTGCTCCAGTGCCAGACAGCTCTGTAAATCAGCTCCCCTTTTTCTAGCTCCACTGAAGAAAACAATATGGGTAGTGTCTGGGTACTGAGCATCGGGCCCTTGGGTTACACACACACACACACACACACACACACACACACACACACACACACACACACACACACACACACACACACACACACACACACACCCACCCACCCCCACCCCCCTAGGGGCCTGTCTGCTACAGAGTGAGACCAAATGCTCTGATCCAGGTTGAACTAACCGCTGACATGTGCACCTGTCAGACATGGGCTGCTGAAGGTGTGTGTGCATGTCTACTGTACATGCAGTACTGTGTGTGTGTGTGTGTGTGTATATGCATATATGTGTGTGCGTGTGCTTGTGTTTGATATCCAATCTTTAATGCCCAAAAAAATGTATTGCGCTCTAACAGACAGTGTGTCGTTGCCTTTTTTCTTGAGGCATTTGTATTGTATTACACACACACACACACACACACACACACACACACACACACACACACACACACACGCAAATGGACAGACTGTAAAGTAAACAGATTTGGAGTGTGTCCGCCCGTCCTAATCTGTTGGCCAGTAAAGGCTGACTGAGGCCTAGCAGGTGCTAGACACTTGTCTGTGGAATGTGGAGGGCCAGACCTCAGACCTCCCACCAGGACCGAGCTTCCTCTGTGCTGTGTGTGTGTGTGTGTGTGTGTGTGTGTGTGTGTGTGTGTGTGTGTGTGTGTGTGTGTGTGTGTGTGTTACATGTGGAGGGTGCGTGGGTGGCGGTCACCACCTGCTCTTGACCTAATTCCATTTTTTTTTCCTCAGGACCAAAACATTGCATTACACTCGGCAGGGTTTTTTTTTGGACTAAATTATGATGTATGATTGAATTGCAAAATTGGAATGAACTGAATTTTCTCGATAGCACAAATGTTTTGTTTAAATAAGCAAAAGCATTTCTTTGTTGGTAAAAATACAGAATATGATATCATGTGAAAATACATTCATATTTGAATATTTTAGAATATTATATTTATAATAATTATATTTTTAGAATATACTGTTGCCTCCACTTGGTTTAATATTTTGGTCTAATATGATTTCAGTAAGATTCAATGCTTTATTGCCATTTCAACATTGCTGCTTTGGTAAAATCACATAAACCATACAGTAACTAGGTAGAGACATAAAAGAAATGGTAAAAACATAAGATGACAATAGTCAACACATAACCCTTTATGTGCAAAACAACAATAAAATATGAAATAAAACAAGTGTTCCCGCTGCGATGCTATCAGCATAATAATACGTGTAATGTACAATACTGTAAGTTTATCCAAGATTCAATAAAAGGTAAAAAAAAATGTTTTCCCATTCACATCACACAAGTGGGCCAGTGTACAGTGCATGAACTAATTCTAGTATTTTGTCATTTTTTTCAAGAGAGGTTGATGATGAAATCCAAAAAAGTACCCATAATACCTCAGTTCAGCCCTTGACCTAGGGCTGCACGACATTAGGAACATATCTAAATGTGATTATTTTGACTAATATTGCGATAGAAATATGATTCACGATATTGGAGGGAATGATCATTTTTGTATCATTATTCTCATTTTCATTGAAGAATATTTAAAAAAAAAAAAAAAAAGATCATAGTGTGATTTTTTGCGAGGATCTGTACCAAACAAAGATTTTTTTCTTTAGTCTGTAGGATACAATTTGTAGGCCGGGACATCTCTGCAGCACCACAATACTTTATTTTAGAATGGTTTGACACATATTTTGCCTTTAACAAATATTGTGCCCCCCTGCGATTTGGATATTGCAGTAGTTCATATTGCGATTTCGATAAAATTGCGATTAATTGTGCAGCCCTACCTTGACCCTTCTCATTTGAGGTACCCCTCAAGTAGTTGCTGCTGTTTTGCAGTGTTTTTATTTTAGTTTTTTTACAAATGAATTTCAGAATATGCATCATGTAAGTAGTACAGTAGAGGATGTAGTGTGTTTTGAGGATGTTGATTAAACAACTCAATATAACATTTTACATTTGACTTTGTCGTTATTTGATAACCATTAAAAAAAAAACAATTTGAATAGGGGCCAACTGAATTGACTTTGGGCAAGTAGAAATTATTTTCACTTGGCCGACTGGGCGTGAACCTTAACGTTAAACCCCGCTGTGTATTGTTTGTTGCCGTCTGCTTATTCCTCTGTGATACAATATTTGTACTTGTTTATTGAGCTCAAGCATATTTTCTGCTTTCCACACACATGTACTGTATATATGGTGCCTTCCTTCCGAGTACGTGAATGTATTTTGATTAGGAAAATGTTGAGTTTGTGGTGCAAAAGTCCAAAAATCTGTAGTGTTTCCACATCTGGATTTGTCCCTTTTCATGCAGTTGTAGTCATAATTATCTCTCTGCATGTGTGAGACCTCCCTCTTGTAGCGCAGCATTAAAAACTACCATTAATTCAAGCTTATCAGCAGAACAACACGCAGCCTTAAACGAGTGTGAATCAGCAGAAAAGCGTCTTTAATTTAGATTAATGATACCTGCCTGCATTTTTGCTGCCTCTGTGGACAACAAGTAAGAGCAATAATCACCTTTTCATGGTGTGCTCTCTTAGTAGGTCATTATCCATCTCATACAGTAGCTCCACACTCCCAGTACTTTCACCAAATACAAGATAATGAGGAAAGTTTGGAAGGTGTGGATTAGCGCTGCATGATATGAGGAAAATATCTAATTGCGATAATCTTGACTGATATTGCGATTGATTGATATGATTCACGATATTGGAGGGAATGTTAATTTTTGTATCATTATTATCATTTTCATTGAAAAATATTAAAATTAAAATGATCATAGTGTGATTTTTGCGAGGATCTGTACCAAAGAAAGACATCTGCAGCACCACAATACGTCATTCAGAATGCTTTGACACATATTTTGCCTTTAACAAATATTGCTCCCCCGTCTTGCGATTTAGATATTGCACTAGTCCAAATTGCAATTTCGATACAATTGCGATTAATTGTGCAGCCCTAGTGTGGATGTTATCGTGCGCTAGGGGTGGAACGGTACGTATTCGAAACGGTACGGGCGTCTCGGTTTGGCACATGAATTTACACGGAGAATACACGGTATAAAAATAAATAAAACTTGCGTGCAAATTAATTAATGTAATGCGGAACTACTGTTAGATGCGCGCTTCTTTGGGGACACAGACACCTAATCTGTTGCCCCCCTTAGCTCCTCCCGAGCTCCGCCTACATGTCGAGTCGGTCCAGTCAGAGCCAATAGTCTTTCTCTGTCACTCTGGGTCCAGTGAGTCCACATGAAGCAAACTAGTCCCTTCCATATACAACCAAACACGGACGTAACTGTATCTCTTCTTGCCTCGACCACAAATGGCCTCCAGGCCCATTTGCTTCGCTGTTAGCTCTGCCGTTAGCTGTTAGCTCCGCCGTTAGCTGTAGCGTGTGAAGCTAACGCCAAAACTTGTCATCTGCTCTGTGTAACCGAAGCTGCTCTTTTAACATCCCTGCTCTGTGCATTCACATATGAGAGCAGCGCTTGTCTCCCATAATCACACTACTAGCTGATTGTCTTATTTTGTTTACAAGTTCCAGATGGAGTCTGGAGATGATGTGGGGTAGCCTACTTATTGTTTACTGTTTACATCTTACTTTATACACTTCAGGCTGTTGCAGCTAGCTCAGGGGTGAGACTGTATGACACTAGGTGGTACAGCCTGAGACATGCACAATAAAAAAAATTGCCTTCTGCATTTTTGTTTTGCCTTTCCCTCAATTATACCGAACCGAACCGTGATGTCTGAACCGAGGTATGAACCGAACCGTGACTTCTGTGTACCTTTCCGCCCCTATTGTGTGCTGTAATTTTGTGGGCGTTGTTGTTATTCTAATCACTAAAAAGTCAGCGCTTTAAACGATATGCAGAATATTCGGAAGTGATGTAATCCAGTTTGTGCTTTAACCAGGATGTGTTCCCATAACAGAGAGATTCAACCCAAATTGAATGAAGGTAAAGGGTTGAACTGCTGATTTATTTCTCTTTCTCTATACCTACCTCCTCTCTTTTTTCCCCCCTTTCTTCCTTCCTTTCTCATTTTTCCCTATGTCAGAATGACTGATGGTGGCCAGCAGAATTGGGTGTCCGGCATTATACCTCCGACAAATGGCTGAGGCCTGCTCAGCCAGGCCTTGGACTGGACAGAAATCAATATTTCACTATTTAAAATCTATCAAAAGAGGATTTCTGAGAGCGCTACAGCCGCCTGCATTCCCTTCCACCCACCACCAACCATCTTCCCCAAACCCGCCCCCACCCCACCCCCCACCCTGCCATGCTACAAACACTGAATCAGACACTTTGTAGTTACAACTAGTAATCAATAAGCCAGCACCTTCACAGATCTTAACCGCAGTCGCCTCGGAGCGGTGATGAATGGCGAGGAAGGCCGCAATTCATTTTGTCAGGCCATTATGCTGGCGAATTCTGTCCACTTCATCCTGCAGACAGTCATTTTTCACAGTTCATAAGGAGCAGGAATGGGTTGCGATGGAGGAGAGGAGAGGCAGACAAAGAGAAGGCAGACGGAGATACTGTAGAGAGTCGACCAAAACAGGGAAGAAACGAACTGGGGAGGAGAAAAAAAAGGGAGTGATGACAGACAGTATGAGAAAGCAAGGAAAGGATAGAGAAAGCAGAGATGTAAACCAGACGGCGTGGCTCCTGTAGCCATTTTCTGTTACAGTGGAGGAGAGGACAAACACACACTGTGTGACATAAAATCATTAAAACCTCACTTTTGGCTTGATTTTTATGTTTAAACTAAGAAAGATTGAACCTCTATGGGCTGTGTAAACAACCTTTTTGATTTATGAAAACCGATTGTGTGGAATAAGCCACAAGAACAGCAACAAAAAAAGTATGTTTGTTAGCTAAAAACAAGACAACAGCCAGCTAGACTGTGTTCATGCTCTGTGTAACCAAATCGGTCAGGGGGGAAATTGATTTTTTTTTTTTTTCTTTTTTTTTTTTTTTCCTCATCGCTGAAAGCATTTTATCGCCATAAAGCACACTAGGGCAAAGTAACCATGAACAAGTCCCACTTGTCAAATGCATTATGCTTACAAAACAGCAAAGTGGTAAATTAGTCTAACTAAAACGCACTGTGCACTCCCACACAGTAGAATATTGTGCTATTACTCCAATTATAATAGCCATGGAGTACTTTTGTGTAAAATATCAGCTTGTATCAGAAAATTTAATGGTGGCAGGGAACAAATGGACTTAAATTGGAAAAAGTAAAATCCTTTCCTTCTTCACCTTCTGTCATTTGCATTGCCCCCCCCCCCCCCTTTTCCCTTCCTTCCTCTCTTGGCGAAGCTCCCCAAGACCCACGGTGTTCTTGTTGGATCGGTCTTGCCTCGGAAAACAAGTGACAGCTGCTGTGTGTGTGTGTGTGCGTGTGTGTGTGTTTGTGTGTACGGCTGTGTTTCGTGTGTGTTCGTGCTGTCCGTTCGTCGTGGTCTCGCCCCATATGTTGGCCCTCACCTGCTGGCGGCTGAGGATTATGAGCTACAAGCCCTTATTAAAACTGGATTTGTTTACCCTCCTGCTTGCACACCGCCACGCCGCGACAACAAAAACAGTATGACCCGCCCGTCGCTGGGCCACCGCCCGGCTGGGAGGAAAGCGTGCCGGTGAACCCAGCCAGATCTAGTAAAAACGCACTAAGGTTGAACCTGACTTGTAAACAACACAAACTATTTTTTTGCATTTTCAAAGCATAAAGGCCTAAAATTCAGTGGTTTCAGCCTTTTGAATGTGCTGCTTTTCATTTTTTTTTTATAGGAGAGCAAATGTATAATGGTGAGTTGCATCCCTACAGTGATCCAGGTGACAGCTTGCATGTAGAGAAGTCCAAGGCCTGAAGGTGTCTCCTTCAGAGCAGCACACTCCAGTTAAGTCTCCACAGTGACTCCAAGCTGCCACACATTTTTTATGTGGCTAATGCAGAAAATGAAATGGCAAATCAAAGTATTTCATCACATTGATGCAAAACTCATATTGAATTTCAATATTACCATTAGTCCTGCTCATTGATTTACAGCATTGCCCACATTGGACTCATACACCCAGAGATATTGTTTTATCAACCCCCAGTACACACACTGTGTGTAGCAGTACTGCATGGGTGACGTCAGTCAAACTTCAGTTCATTAACGGGCAGATTAAAGGGATCTTTTCCTCCAAAAATGACGTTTTTTCTTCTCTGTATTCTTTGTAGCTGTAGTTCTCTCCAGGCTTGAGAAATAAGTCTTACTATAGCAACAAAAGAAAACTCCACTCCTCCTCTCCACGACTTCTCTCCACATGTTGAAGCATCCTTGGATCAGCAGAGGTTCAGATACAATCTGTTGTGTGTTACAACTCAGTGGCCTTTCTATCTCTTTTCTTCATCTGTTTCTATTTGGGCCCTGACAAGGACAACAACCTAGCTCATTTTCTCTCTTTTTCTCTCTCCCTTTGTCATCTTTTGTCTCACAATCTCCACCTCTCCATCTCATTTCTCTCCTCTGCTCTTTTCTTCTTTGCTCTTCATCTGCGACTCTAATATTGTCCACCTGCCCCTCTCTTTTCCTCCTCCTTTTCTGTCTCTTTTTTTATCTGCTCTCCATCCCCAGCCCTTGTTGTATTTATTTTCTTCATCATCTCTTTTATTATCTTTCTTCGTTCTCTCGTTTTCCTCCTTTCTTCACCTTTCTCTCGCCTTTCTTTTTATTCCCCCCCTCTCTCTCTCTTCTCTCATGGCCTTCATTACCTCTTACTTTTCCTCCCAACCTCTCTCTGTCTGTCTCTTTCCATCATGATAACAGTCTTCCTTTAATAGGAAGCCATCATTCACAATACAAGTTTGGCCTGTGAGTCTCTTCCTGTTAAAATCCACCAGTTAAAATACACACACACACACACACACACACACACACACACACACACACACACACACACACACACACACACACACACACACACACACACACACACACACACACACACACACACACCCTCAGCACCCAAAACTGAATGAGTGCAAAGTCAGCATCTCTTTTATGGAAATTAATGGGGAGTGTGAGGAGATATGGGGGTCAAGACAGGGAGGGGGGATACAGGGAAAGGTAATGAAAGGAATGACAAAAGAATAAAAGTAGAGAAGGAGGAGGAAGGGAAATGGGCAGAGAGATAGAGAGAGAGAGAGAGAGATAGAAGGACTGAGAGAAGTGAGGAAGCAGGTGAAAGAAAAGACAAAACATGGAAGAGATAAATGGGAGAAATACAGCACGAGAAATGGAGAGTGAGGCAGAGAAAGGCAGAGGGGCAAAGTCAGCATCTGTCATGGAAATGAATGGGGAATGTGACAAGTTATGGAGACGAGAGAGAGGGAGGGACTGACTGAGAGAGAGGGAGGTGTAGTTAGAGAGTCTACTGCCTTGTTGGTTCCCAGAGTACCAGAGGTGACAGAGGGGAAATGGCTGATTTGGTTCTTATTATGTTGCTATGCCTAATGTTTCACTTTTTTTGTGGGTGTGGCATCTTAAGTGGACTGTATCACACACTGCATTCTGCTAAATAGTCCTAGTTGTGTGTGTGTGTGTGTGTGTGTGTGTGTGTGTGCGTCTTCATTCTTGTACTGGTAAGGGTTAAAGTTGGCTAGGTAAGTGAGGAAAGGGGTAAAAACATTTTTTAAGATGGTTTGGACAAATAAGTCCTTATCCGTTGTATTATTAAAGTGCTCATGAATCTGTATACCCTTGTGGAAATCTAATAACCTGTGTGCATTGGTGGTTGTTGGCCTTGTGTGGCTGGATAAAAGACAAGTATTTCTGTCTATCACAACTGTATCAGCTGGTCAGTTTTTGCCACAGTTGCCAGAAGGGGGCACAAAACTACTGGCTTAGAGTCAGTACAGGCCAAGCAGAGAGGAACGCAGGGCATCCACCTCTGGCTGGATTTTATTTCCAAGTTTTAGTGTCTTAACATTTTTATTTGTGTGGACTCTTATTGTCTTTTTTTGATGGGCACCTAAAAAAAGAATCTCCTAAATTGTCTGGATTTTTGTTGTTGGTGCTGGGTGCACAAATGTTGCTATGAAATAAAACTAAGGGCATAAAATAACAAGCAAGTCAAGGCACATTTATTTGTACAGCACTTTTCAACAGCATGGGAATTCAAGTGATTTGCATAAGACGTCAAATACATTAAGGACCAACGTGAATGACAATATGAAAAGGCACATAAGTAGGATTTCAAGAGTCAAATGAAAGAGTTAAAAGTCAACTAAACTCGAATTCAAACAATGAAAATAACGCAACATACTTTAAAAAAAAACTGCAGGGCAATTCATAGCAGAAAATTAATCTAATAAAAGATGATTAAAAAGTAATAGGAAAACAAAAACAATAAAATAGTGTTTGCAACAATATTAAACTTCCATGAGTACTGAGGCTGAGTTAAAAAGTACTGCAGATATATTTAACTTGTATCTAAAAAAATGAGGGAAACCTTATGATTAATGCAGCAAATGGAAGAATTCCAATCTACTTAAAAAGCGACTCTAAATCCCCACCACAAATGGCAATGAAAAGGAGTGCCTTCAGACAAATTTAAAACATAACCAAGGCAATGAACCATCTTGCAGTATTTATTTTGTGTATGCTTATTTGTGTCAGTTTTAGGGCAGTTTCAGTTTTAATAAATGAGAAATCCGGCACAGGTTAAGTAGCTGAGAGGCAGGGACAAAAGCCAATGTCCTTTCTGCTTGTCACCTTTTGTGCCAAAGCACATTGGAGGACTGAACCTGCCAATCAAGACTTAAACCAGCATGTTGCCCCCGCAGCAAGACAATGACAAACCCCCTTTTTTAGGCTTAACCCTTTGAAGGGGCTTTTAATGGCATTTTAGTGACACAAAAAACAGTCTGTGTGAGAAACAACACACAGTATGCCACATCATACATACAATGATATGAGTGCAACAGATCAGATCAATGGCAATTTGATTTATTTATTAGAATGCATATATACACACGTTTCAAAATGTAGCCTTTTCCTTCAAAAATCCTTTTAGTATTCAAGCTATAATTTACTTTAATATAATAATAAAAGAGTTTTGAAAATCCCTGAAAGTTTGTGGATTTCGAAAAAATAAATAGATTTAATATTTCAAATTGGATTCACTGATACAAATGTAGCACCAAAATTCATCGGCTTGCCAGACTTATTGCAGTCTAAGTCAGTTTTTTATGAAAAAAAACTTTTCACATTAACCATACAAATATGGTGCTGCCTGTGTCTATGCAATTAATTCATAGTAATTAGTACATTTTTATTTTATTTCAGGAAGTCCACAAATCCATTTGATATAAAATTAAATAATAATATACTGTACGTGGAGAATAAAAGTCGTTTATATTTTTTTTTTTTTAGTTTATGGGTTCCTCAGCAGTGCAGGCTGAAAGAGGGGGGGGGGAGAAAAGAGAGAAAGAGAGGGAACTGGGTGCGAAAGCAGATTGAAAAAACTCCCCTCGGCAAGCCAAGCGTCACAGACATCAAAGTGAAGACATTGTTTGGGAGGAACAATGGCTGCCGTCACAGTCCAGGAGTTTGTGTGTTGTTGCATGTTTGCGCTCCCAGAATCCCCCTCTGATGGCGAAATCACTGGATTATCAAACCAGCAGATGCAAACCGCAGAGAACAATATCATCCGCAGCCCTCAGAGGGGAATCCTCAGAGGCCTGTCTCTAAGAGACGCACAGATAACATCAAACAGAGAAAGTAGGTACTTCTGCTCAAAGCCAAGAAACTCCACACTTATTCATTTCGATGCAATCTTATTTTCTTATACCTGCAATTTAATAAACCACGTTAAAAAGTAGCTATGACAGTAACTATTCAAGAATAAACTCCCTTTTAAAGTGGATTATGTACTTTTCAACTACATAAATGTTAGAGTTTATACACTGATATTTGACAAATCACAACATATAGTGAAATATTGGACTGTACTTTTACATTGAATTACTAGCTATACGTTGAACTACTTTTACACTAACTTTGCCTGAAATGACTGTGATTTATCAGTATGTTGCTGTAGAAATACAACAGATCTGACTTTTAAGTGCAACCATTAAATTACAGTGTAAATCACATATAAAGAGAAAAAATAGAATGTTGCACTTTAAAATAGGCTAAGCAATGGGCTGGGCGATATGGCCAAAATCTTTGATCCCGATATACAGTATCTCAATATATCTCAATAAAGATATATATCACGATATAGCATGTTTTCTGGTTATTAAATAAATAAAGTCCATATGTAATAACCACATGGTAAAGCCTATTGTTGCATACTCCTGTGTGAATTAAATACTTGACAAATGAAAAGTACTAGTAGAGTATTTTCTCATTTTTATTAAGAACTCTAGTGCAAAATGAAGATCAGAATCATGATCAGAAGATTGTAAAGCGCCGTCCAAATGACGTAAATATTGCCGTAACACAGTTCGGCCTCTTGTTTTTTAACATTGTGATAGAAAACGATACAGAAAAATTGTATCGTCATATCGCTCAGCCCTACTTTCAAACCTCTGCAAATACCATTGGACAAACAACTACAAACTGTGAAATGGCATTTAACAACATGTTGTAGTTTTTACATGTTTTTGGTGGCATTTTCAAATGTCAAATGATAGAAAATTGGAAACTGGCACAAAACACTTTTATATAGTGTACAGTATATTCCCACTGAAATTGAACACACCCTGACAGAGAACGGTTTTAGATATGTTTTATGCGCCAAAATCGAACCATCTGGCCTGTCTTTAACAAGGTTAAAACCAAAGAACAATTAGGAATGTATACTCTATACTCGTGTATACTCTGAGTGGACTGTCCCGGTCAGCTGGGAGCATATGGGATTACCATCAAACTGCGATATGCTGTGTCGACATCCTTATAACCTCTGGGATGCTTCAGCCATGGAGGTCCAGGCTACCATTCCTTCCCTGACACTTCAAAAACCAGAGGCAGACTGGTGGGGATAATGCAAAACATAGACACGGACTGGAATATAGAGAAACAGACAAAGGGCCCTATCTTGCACCCGGTGCAGTGCAGCGCAAAGCCAAACGCAAGTGTCTTTGCTAGTTTAAGACCGATGCAGTTGTCAGTTTCCCGTTCAGCGCCCACGTCGTTTAAATAGCAAATGCACCTGCGCCCATGTTTGCGCCCATGGGTGTGCTGGTCTTACAGGGAGGTGTGTTCAGGTGAATTCTTGTCGTATTGCTATCTTGAGGCAGCGGGAAGTGATCGTGCCATTGACCAACAAAAACGTGGTCGAAAGTCAATAGCGCAGCATTTCATTGTTATTTTAACAGCAAATTAGTAAAATGTGCCTAGGCTTATGCACAGAGCGCACACACTATGCTTGTTACACACACAGGGAAGCGCAGCAGCACACACACATGCAAAAGATTACAAGTAAAAATATTACGGTGCAAATCCGCCATCATAATAGCAATGCGCCAAGATACGTGCCTGGCTTTTAAAGGGAATGGGAGATGCACGTTACGCCCAAAACACACCTATGATTAATGAAGACACTAAGTACAACCCTTTTTTCCGCCATTAAACTAACAAAAGTGGATTTGGACACACCCTAAATGCACCTGCACCATGTGCTTCATGCCGTGTGCTTAGGTCGTTAAAATAGGGCCCAAAAACAGAGAGAGAAATGGAGATGCCAGGGGTTGACACAAAATATAGTTTTTGAACATATTCTGTTATCCTGTCGCTAGTACACTTTTCATGAAATTACAGTTTTTATAGTTGCCGCTGAGACTGCCTGTGATTCTGAAATAGTCTGTTTGAGAGGCAGAAATCCTTGGAGGGAGTCCATCTGGGCATCTGCTGGCCAAACAGAAAATCAATAAAAGATCAGAGTGATGGCAGGACACACACATGCAAACATACACAGAGGTTCAGTGAATTAAACCAACACTAATCACACCTTATTAGCAGAGGCTCAAGTGAACGCCAACCACATCGATCTGTGGCTCCGATAATGGGAGTCATTAGTGTTTTAATGAAGCCAAGCTGGGCAGAAATGGGGAAAAAGGTAGAAGGAAAGAAAAAGGAGTGAGGTGACTAACACAACAAGAGAGATGGGTTCAGGTATAAAGGGAAGGAGACGTGGAAAGGTGATGAAGAAATACGTGAAAAAATAGATGGATAGCAGATCGGTGGTGTGGAAATTGATGCTGAAACTGCTGGGAAAAAAATGACCAGATGCATAATATTTTAAAGCAGCTAGAAACTTCTTATTTCAATGTAATGTCAAACATTTTGCACATAAACTCTTTTTTCAATTCTTCAAATAACACCCCACTCATATTCCTTGAATATCTTTTTTTTTAAGTTAAGCAGCTTGGCCTTTCTGCACAATCATACCCCCCTTTCCTTATGTTTCCTATTATTAGCATGTAGCTTGTTAGCCAAACTTGTTGCTGACAGAGGAAGCAACTTGTTGAAGGAAACATGGTGTAGGCCACAGCAGACTGTTGAGCCGGATTGGCAACAGGCAATTACCAATGTGTTATTTCTGCACAGGTAAATACATTTGACCTGCATCCTTGAGATCATCTTCAAACCATTAGGCATTACTTGTATGAGAACGCCACTTCTACATTTTTTGTGTCTGGCAAACAGTGGTCCTTATCCAGGATGCTCGGACGTTTTTTCCACACTCAGCGTTGGCGGACAACCTCAGACTTGTACCGGTCGTGCAGCCACGGTGTTGCGTGCGCATTGTCGTGAACACATGCAACACACTTTCCTAGAACGGCTTGCAAGTCTGCACGACCGGTATATGTCCGCAGCTGTCCGGAGAATATGCCGAGCCCGTCTCCACCACATCCACCTGCAGGGTTGTCAACTGTGTGTAGGATGGCCGCACCGATATAGTGGCATGTGTCATGTAGCTCTCCGCTGTGGCCGCCGTCCAGCAGAGAGACAGGAACTTAGCAGAAAAAAAGAGCGGCTTAAAATGCAACTGGCAACTTGTTACCTAGCAGAAATAGAATGTATTGGGTGCCCGGAAAGCGCAGTTGGTAGAGTAGGCGTCCATATATAGAGGTTTAGAGGCTTTAATTTCTTCAGCTGTCCTGTCAATAAAGGCCTAAAATGCCCAAAAAATAATCTTTAAAAAAAAAGAAAGGAAAAAAAAAAAGAAATAGACTAATTCCCTATCAATAACGTGTGTCATTAGACATCATCAGGGTCATTTTCAAAGACTTAAGAAAGCTCCCTAGAGAGAGACAGAAGACATGGCAACTGTTTTTACAGGCTAGGTAGTACTCTCTGAGAGATGTAAACTCAACTTCATGTGTAAAATTGGTGTAGTGCCCCTTTAAGTAACAGAGCAAGGAAAAAAAGCAACCTTTTACTCAAATAACTGATGGTTCTTTGAGTAAAATCTCTGGTGGTAGAACTTTTTTCATACTTGATTTCAGTCTATAAAGCATTTTTCTCCCAAGTACTGTTTATAGAAGAAACACTCCAATCTGCACAAAAAAAGCAATGAAACAAGCTGGGATCTGACTTAGGGAAACGCTGACACATACAAATGCAGTGTATGCATTTAGCTGACACTCTTATCCAGAGCAATGCAAAATAAGTGCAACAGTAGAAAAGAATCCGAGATAACCAAAATCCCAAGCAGCTGTTGTGCACCCAGACAGTAGATGTGACAAACATTTGTCTCCCCTTGAAATGATGATGGGAAATAAAGAAGAGCTGGGTAAAGAAATACGAGCTGAGGAGCTGTGGTCGCAGCATTTATTTTGTCGGGAGTTTTTTCCTCCGTGCTTGTACAGGAGGAAGACGATACAGGAGGAGGCAGATGTGATTCAGGAGGGGGTGGGGGTGGGGTCTGTGATTACTACAGTGTGCCAACAGTGAAGAAAAATGACGTGCATGTAATAGTTTCCTGTCTCCTGTAATAGCTGATGGGGTGTTTCTCTCCGAAAACACAAACTAAAGACTGGAGGGTTTTCATCCACTGGACAGTAAAACCATTGAGTTGTGGAATGTAGTACAACCAGTGTTTAGTGATAACGTGCTAATGGGTCCTTTCCTTGCCTCCTTTATTTAGTTATGACAGAGTAAAGCAGAAGCTGACTGCAGCACAACTGTAATTTATTCAGATATCTAAAAACAAGAGAGTCTGCTTAATGTTGTAGATATGTGGAGGGAAAACACTGCTGTAACGTTACTGTGTTTACTCATGCACTGAACTTTTTGAATTACTTGTACTTTTATTAAAATATTTCCATGTTATGCTTCTTTATACCTCTACTCCAGATATTGTGCTTTTTACTCCGCTAAATTTGACAGCGAAAACTTTGATTCTTAACCTCCCATGTGCTTACTTATATCTTATCCTTTTCGTTTCTCTCGTCTTCTCGCCTCTTCTTTTGTCTTTTGTTCTTTTTCTCCCAATTGCTCCTCCTTGGCTCTGGCCTTTTCCACACCCAATGCGAACATTTCTGCAGCTGAATGTCAGCAACCATCAAAAATGACTCCCCCCCCTCTCCCCCCACCCCCAAAATGGCATCAATTTCAGCCTTGTTAGGCCTCCACGCTTGTATGTGCGCACATACACATATACACAGTGGTCGGCCAACGGCAGACAATTGTAAACCAATCCCTCTACTGCTGTCAGCGAACAAGTGGCCACCCGCTGGGTGAAAAAAGGGCACCGGAGAAATGCTCTCAATCACTTTCAATTAATCCCCCCTCCTCCTTGCTGGAAGGGACAGTTTTTTTCTTCTTCCATGGGGTGTGTGTGAATGGGCACTCTGGCTGTGATGGCACAGATATTGATCATTATCCTCATGTGCAATATATTTCCGGCTCACACCAGACCTGTTGGCATCAGGGAATCGTTAAAAAAAGACTAGTAGTTGACTCATAAAGCAGCAAGCGAGAATTGTATTTGTTTAAATATTGAAAACATTTTCTGCTACAGTTTCCTCAATAATACCTAAAAATTCCCCTTGTTGTGATTTCCAGACAGTTCTTATCTCATGCTAATAGTGTGGATAATGATAATAGAAGAGAGTGGATGTGTGTGTGTGTGTGTGTGTGTGTGTGTGTGTGTGTGTGTGTGTGTGTGGTTGTGGTGTGCGAGATCAGCAGCTTCCCTGCTTGAAATGATTAGAAGGCTGGGGCCATTATGAGCTCCTCTCTGCCTTTTGTATCTGCTGTAATGAATACTGAGGGGGGCATTTGGAGTACTTTGAGGAACTAACAGCCTTTTTAATCCTTTAATCCTGAGGAAAACCAATTTCACCCTTATACACACGCGCGCGCACACACACACACACACACACACACACACACACACACACACACACACACACACACACACACACACACACACACACACACACACACACACACAATTTGAAAGGGGTTTCACTGAACCTACTGTGTGCATGTGTGTGTTTAACCTGCTCTCGTTAATTTCCCGGCTCAAAGACCTGGTGATTCTGGAGATTAGGTTCATTAAAATCACATATTGTATGCACCGTGGTGTGTGTGTGTGTGTGTGTGTGTGTGTGTGTGTGTGTGTGTGTGTGTGTGTGTGTGTGTGTGTGTGTGTGTGTGTGTGTGTGCATGCTGGGATCAAGTGAACAGATAGGGAAGGGTCATCAGTGTTGGGGTTATCGCCCTTGTAGGCCCTATCGCGCACTCATGCACACTCTCTGTTTCTCACACACACACACACACACACACACACACACACACACACACACACACACACACACACACACACACACACACACACACACACACACACACACACACACACACACACACACACACTTTGAGATGATCCCCCTGTGGCCGCTGTCAGCAGCGTTTGCTGACCCTGACAGGCTTGACTCCTACTTGTCTGTGAAACGCCCCACTGTGACGAGTGCCACAGAAACCTTTAAGGAAGTTTTATCTTTTAACCTTTACTTAATAGGGGCCTAATCCTTAGCTCCCTAAAGTACACAAAACACTCTTTATTTTAAAATGTAAACAAATACACATTGCATAAAACATGGCAATGTTTTAAATGTCATTATTATTTTTTTCACATTTAATAACACATTTTCGTCAAATACTTGCAGAAAGTGAAAACCTTTATTAAGATTGTTTTAATTTTTAACAGACTTTTTTGTTTCTTATTAGGGCTCCTAATATGGTTTTTATATGTAACAATGTCTTTTGGAGCTAAAAATGTTGGTTGAATAATCAGTTAGTCAGAAAATGAATCGCCGACTATTTTTATTCCTCCTGCATGGCTACAGACTATTAATCATTTTAGTAATTATTTTAAGCAAAAGTGCCATATATTAGATGATTACACCTTCGTAAATGTGAAAATGTTAACGTTATAGTAAACCTTCACCATGTAAGCGGCATTTTACAGTTTCAGCTGGTTGAGAGACAGCTTCATCTATTGGAGTAAAACATATAAGATTGTCCTCTGAAATGTAGTGAGTAGTATAAAGTTTAAAAGTAGCATAACATGGAAAAAAGTACAATTTAGTACTTTGCTTAATTACAGTACTTTAGTGCAGTCAGTATACTAAATTACTTTCCAAAACTGGATCTATTTAGCCTAATAAATAGTCATATTGCATAGCCATATTTATTCTGCTCTTATAACACCTATGCACCACCTGTCTATACTTGTATATCTCATTGCACTTTTCTGCTTTTTTTTGCACTTTTGGTTGGATGCAAATTGCATTTCGCTGTCTTTGTAGTTGTACACTGCACAATGACAATAAGGTTTAATCTAATTTAATCTAATCTAATCTAATCTGACCTAATCTAATACTTGCATGGCTCCTCAGTACATAAACAGAGTGTTGGGATACGTGATGATGTAATGCCTGTAATGCTGCTGCCGTCCTACTAGCTCGTTAATAGCAGTTTATTACATTCACCTGTTGTGCCAGGTGTAAATCATTCCCTAACTAAAATGACACGGCTGAGGGCGGGGCCTGTAATGTCATGGGTTTTATCATTGTGCAGCCTACAAAAGTGTTTACATATGGCTTATAAGAAAACTATCCCACTCCCATTTTGTGATACATCATGGGCAGCTAGTATTCTAAAATATTCTATCAATGACAGCTGGATTCTTAAAGGATTATGTTTAAAAAGAGCACATGCAGCTCACGCAGTGGTTACTGAGAGGGGTTGATAAGGCAGCAGGGGAGGAGGGTGTGTGTGTGTAAATTCCTTTATGTGCTTGCAGCATGTGTGTATTTCTTTTTGGAGTGTGTATCTGTATGGCTGCCTTGGTGTCTGCATGTGGATGAGGACAGTGAGAGTGTGCATTACTCCAGGCAGCATCTCCTATCATTGCTTGATAATGGAGGAGTGTCTGGGGAGTTTTATCACAGAGCCTGGCTGTTCGGGGGACTTGGGGGCCCAGGGCCCTGCTCAAAGGGGACCCATGATGCTGAAAAGGTGACTAAATTGAAAAGAGGGTAGGGACATTCTGCTTGTCTTTATATGTGTGTGTGTGTGTGTGTGTGTGTGTGTGTGTGGGGCGCGCTCGCGCGCGCACGTGTATGTGGCAGACACAGGGAGGCTATGTGTGTGTGTGTGTGTAAAAGTCAAGAGGGCAGGACACAAGAGAGCACCACAGAAGAATCGTCTTCCCAGCATGCCACAGAGCTTCCCTTACTCCCTCCATAGGTGCGTAGCAACATAATTAAACAGATAAAAAACCAACAGCGAATGTGGGCGCTCAGATAAGGTCTAATGAGAAGGAGATGGGACAGAGAGAGACAGTGACGCGGAGAGGGGGGATGGATAAAAAGAACAGGGAGAGAGGAATGAAAGGAGGTGAGGCGGGAGACGAAGACATGGGGAAAGAGGGAACAGAGGGAGAGAAAAGGACGAGCGATTCAGATCAGATGAGGGTTATTAGTGTGAGATGACACTTCCGAGGAGTCCAAGACAGGCGATCTGATATCTCTGCTTTTACTCCTGCGCTCTCTGTCTCCTCTTCCTCTGGCTCACTGCAAAAAGCCTCCTTCATTACAAGTCATTTGGTATCAAGTCTTGAATCTCACCATTCTGAAATGTTCTGCTTTTGTAACATTTCAACATCGATAAAGCATTAGGTGTTTTTGTGTGCATTCTAATATAATTGTGGTACACGCATGAGAGAATGGGGCCAGCAGTATTTTTGGAGAAATGTTCCAGTTCGCCTTGTGGCCAAAAACAGGAAAAATACGGTGTTCTTCAAGAGTAAATTAAGCTTTCTTGAGTTTCTGGAACAAGCTGATGGAAAACCAACTTCCAACACGTATATTTCCTTCTTCAAATTATACAGAAAAAGAAGAAGCAGAGTACAGAGTTGCTGGGAATTGTAGAATAGTAGTCTTAACAGCCAATGCAAATGAACTGATTTTGAAAAGTGTCTTGATTCAATGGTGTTTTTCTTGATACTTCAGGAATTACGAATATTCTCCAACAATGAAAAAGAAATTGAAAATTGAAAATTGGATTGGAATGCTGAAATGTTTAGTGTAAAAAAAAAAGCATTATGAGACAATTTTTTTTTTGCAGTGTTCCTCTCTTTCTTTACCTCTCTGCCTATCTGATCTCCCTCTCTTTCTCTCCTGCTGCCACCAACTGCTCCGTGTCCATCTGTGTACAACATCCGCTCTCTGGGAGGCTTCACTGTTTATCTATATCATCCTGCAGCAGATTAGCTGACACCTCTCACCCCTCCTGCTTTGACCTGCCCTGCTGTCTAACCCCCCAACACACATTCTTCTACATTTCAATAGCTCCATTCCTAAACACTGTAAGTTCTCTTTGGTTTATCATTTTTGTTTTCGCTCCCTCACAATGCGAGTGATTGCTGTTCACTCATTGTGTAGTATAATGATTTGTTTGTCTGTTGATGCTTCTTTTGGCTCGATTCCTTCAATCATTTGTTGCAGATCGTTTGGCTGTGACTAAGTTGGCAGTCAAGACGCAAACATGAAGCGGGCCATATCCTCACAATACACTCTCCAATCATGAATAGCTCAGTGGGTAGACAAGTCATCATTGCACCTGCAGTGTAATCTGATGGATGCACTTTTGCTTCTTAAAAAAAAGGAAAGAAAATGCTGCACACAGATACATTTATTTTGAAATAGGATAGTAAATAGATGTGATTAGGGAAAAGTACAAACAGGAGAAATGGCTTGACACACCCATTCCACCAGGGCCTCCAAAATTGTTGTTTTAAAATCCCAGTTCCATCTCTGAGCTGGAACCGTGAAGCCAGTGCAGTTGATTTCCAGGATTAAAAACGATGATTTGAATATATTAGCAACTTGTGTATTTCCCAGTCTTTCCACCATGATGAAAATGAGATCTCGTCTTTATAAATCACTGTAATACTACTGTATTAGTATAGGCTAATGCCGACACAGATTTGTTTGCTAGTGACCGACTGTTCTGCTCCTTGAAATGATGTCATAATGTGCATCCTGTCCTCCAAATGTTCTCCAGTATGTGCATGCATCATTCTCTGTGAATCCCTTGTGCATGGTCATGCCATTTGAATCAAGCAATGGCAGACTCGCCACGGACTCTGCAAACTAGTGAAAATGCATTTAATGACTACAGCAGATTTTTGCATACAAAAATGATGGTTTGATATGATGTAAATCTTTAGGATTATAACTTTTAAATTAAGATATTTAAATCAGTAAGCGTTCGTGTGCGGTCATGAGGGTAGAGGCTCTAATATACCACACTCTTTTTTTCTTACTCAGCACTACTGACACATTTTGGTGGCCACTGGCCTGTGGGTGGACTCACCAAAAGTCAGTGTAGTCTGACTGTGACATTTTGGATTTGTCACTTGATGACACCAGATGTTATCTTTGTACTTATTGATGAGAATCTACTGAATGTTATGTATCTTACTATGGAAGTGATGTATTTGAAGAGAGTTTAACTGGAAGTTGAAGTAGTGGCTTTAATGTTAACCAGTTTGAGTATTTGAAGCCATTCTCACATCACATCTTTCTTTCTTTGGGTCTGGCTTCGTTAACAGACCGCTGTTTAATCCGGAGGAGGTAATGGTATCGATTAACACAACCAAACCGGTTGAATACCCAGCAACAAGATGATCAATCATATCTTTAGAAGTCCTGGGCCACATGTTTAGCCCCCGCATTAATTCAATCCCCATTATCCGGGCTAAGGAGGAGGCCGTAATGGATTTGTGCACTCTAACAGAAAATGGCTTTTTGAACCAACAAACAATTAGCACAAAGAGTTTTGGCAAACCATACCCATATTATCAACATAATGGGAAACAAGCCTGCTGCTTTTTAAATGAGTGGGGGGGTTAATAATGTGTACAGAAAGTTTTCAACTTTAATTTATCATTCCAGGAGAGTCCATTAATCATAGCAACTGTGGAGCCATGTTTTTCCTATTGATTTTAATCTATTATTTAATCCCCTTAGTTAATTTCCCCACAAACTACTTTTTGGGATTTTTTTGTGTACTGCTTGTAACAAAATGGGCTTCATACGTGTGTTCATCACTACAGCATTACAAAGGCGAATAACATGTAATGAGCATGAATATGAAGGTAAAGTGTTTAAATCAGCTGATGGAATTTGCAATCTTTGCCAACAGCATGCAGTCATTATGGACGTGACAAATACAACTTCTACGCACCAGAAGTGTCAAGATGCTCACTTGACTTAACATACCTCCATTTTTCCTTCATAACAAGCCAAAGAGGACACATTTAAAACTGAGGCCGATTCAAAGGCTCCATGTATATGCATTCAAAATAGCCATATCATTAAAAAAATCATCTAATGATCCAACTACTAGCTGTTTCCGGAGTTTTCACCTGCATCTCCCCTATATTATGGGTTACGATCTTTCACCCATTCGACCACCTATTATCACATGAAGTGCTATACTTGATGTCTGAGCAGTTTCTATCTGCTTTGGAAGAACGTGAGATGTGGATGAAAGCTCCGGAAAAAGCTAGTAAGAGGACACAGTCGAGCATGAACAATTCTATGGCTCAGCCTTATACTAGTTAGTACTAGTCTAAAAACATGCGTTTTATATCAACTATTTCTCTAAAAGATTAAAAATGAATTTCTGAGTCCTGATTGGTTCACAGTTCATGACATCACTTTATTTTCTCCATCTGAGCCCCAACCACGTCAAATCAGTGAGAATGAAAATATTGAAATCTCTTTTATGAAATAACCAAAAAAGTTGTAACTTTTCAGGCCAGGCTCGACATTATAACAAGATTTCATATATGTATAAGACCAAAGTTTTTTTTTTATTGTGCATTACTTTGATACATAGTTTTTCTTAAAGGGGCGCTTTGCAGTTTCGGCTATTTCTTCGCTGTTTCCTCGCTTTTTGCTCGCAGGAGGCTCTACAGCTTCGGAATAGATATTTGGCAGCTCCTATGTTTAGTGCTGTCTGACTCCTCGCAGGGTCAGCCTGCCGTTTCCTCTGTCTCTGTTCCTCCGACTATGCTTTCCTAGCTTTCTGCTTCTTTTTTGCCGGCCCAGCCATGACGATAGTGTGAAAAACAAAACTGAAAGGGCGTATGTGCCGTGAAGCAATTTGTTACATCGCGAGACCTGATATCACTCGATACTTCCTGACGCCGGCCGAAAGTTGCAAGGGTGGTTTTTCCACTCACAGGCGCTAGGGGGGAGCGAGACGATCACCATTCAACGAGAAAAAAAGTCATATAACCATTCCAATGACTCCAAAGCTGTTCAGTTAAGGTAAATTAAGCTAAAAAAACTGCAGTTTCCCTTTCATTTTTTTCTGTTATGGTTGTCACAATACTGCATTAAGGACCACATCTCTTTTGAGACGAGGGTTCAATGTCACTGAAGTAAACCAAAGTAAACATAATAATTCCCATACAAGAAGGTGTAGGGAAAAAAGGAGAGGAAAATGGAGGCTAGTAGGGATTTTATTAAACATGATGACTTGTCTGTCGGGTAAACAAAGCTTCCTCGCCTGGTGGCCTAATACTCTGAAAAAGTGCCAAATCAGCCGGTGAGGATTCAGTGTGTGTGTGGGATTAATGCTAAAACCTGCGAGGCCGTGGCACCCCTGTATGCAAACACAGTCCGCTACGTTAACCCAGTTTGATATCACAATGCATAATCTCTGCTTTTTGAAACACCCACACACACACACACACACACACACACACACACACACACACACACACACACACACACACACACACACACACACACACACACACAGGCCTAATCTCTTCTTCCTGCAACTGTCGGGGTGTGACCTCTACGGCCTGATGCCTGCTGAGTGACGGGCCGCTCATTTCTGCACTGCACGCTGTTAGGCTCACACACACACACACACACACACACACACACACACACACACACACACACACACACACACACACACACACACACACACACACACACACACACACACACACAGTTTTGTACATACAGAAAAGACATCTAGTTATTTTTGTGTGCTGGTGTATTTTTTTGATGTATAACAAAAGAACATCACATTTTAGTGGTACCACACTTCCTTTATTGTTTGATTCCACCCTTTCTGATGTTTCTCAGTCACATTTTAGTGACCTAAAGTGACCTGTCCTCCTGTCAAGCTATAGTCTGTTACTTTCCATCAATTGGAGCTTGTTTCGAAGAATGCATCTCTCAACTTTATGACTCATATTCAGTTTGCCACTGACTTTGTCCCCAGTGTGTGTGGTTGTCTAGATTATGGCTACCTCTTTAGTCTTCTCTCTGCTGAGTTGTTTCAATAACAACCGGAGGTGACACTGAGTTAGACATAAACTTGGATGCGAAGACTACATTCTATTTCCAGCAGTTAAGCGTCAGTCCAACCTGCCACCTCGACGTTCACAGCGCTTCCAAACGCTTCACTAACCTCCCCTTCATATGTGCACCTGGCACGGTCGGACCTGTGGACCCGCGGCAAATACCCCTTAGTTAATATTTACACAGCATTTACAAAGCCACTTTTCCAGTCGGTTGTAGGTGCTCTGCAGATGTTTATCATTGTGGGCACTGATCCGTGTCTTTCCACGCAAAGGTTAGACCCCGGAAAGGTTAATTGGAAAACAAGACAGCAAAACAGTTTAAAGGCTTTAAGTCATGCTAAACTAAAAGTTTATTTTGTGTTTTCTGCTGGTGATCTAAAGGACAGTGAACGTGAATGAGTAGATTTAATCTCTAGAAAGTATGTGATGTCATATATTTGTTGTTCACTACAAACTGAAGGACCCTACACACTAAAAGGATCTTGCCGGTTTATTGCATGTCACACATGGAATTTAATAAAACATTGGGCACATTCTTTGTCAAAATGTACAATATACATTTTTAGGCATGTAGAACTGTCCGTAGCATACCTGGTTAACCAAAGCGCTACAGTGTAATACAAGTAGGAATAGTTCAGGGTTTCAGTCGAAGCATGCCAGTAAAGATCATAAAATCAAAGGCAGGGGCAAAGCTGTTAGCAGGCTTTTTATTTTTATATTTCAGAAGCTGTATCAATATTTAGTTTGTGAGCTTGCCAAACTACAAAGTAAAACTCTTGGCCGTTATCTTGTAAAAATACTAATAGGCCCGCTTGGCCCCCCCACCCGCATCTTCTTGGCCAAAACAATGCAACATTTTATGTCTTATTCAGATGTATTAGTTTGATGATGTGGTTTGTAGCAGCAGCCACATTGCGAGAGGTTGGACACTTTCACTAGGGCTATCTTTGGTTGCCAAAGCTCTCAATCAGTGGACGTGTTGGATTGATGACCAAAGATTTATGACGTATCTTTCATGATTGTCAACTTTTGTACAGTGTAGCCTATAGGGCCTTTTGAATGGTTACAGTGGTGTTAGTATTTCACGAAAGAACATAATTGAATATCTAAAAAAAAGAAATCTAAAGGGGATTTTTGTGCCCCGATTAACTACTAAAATTTTTATTTTGGCACCAAAACCACAGCTTACATCTCTTCAGCATCCAGGGGGGTATACAGCATGTATGCAGCACAAGACAATAAAAATGACCTTACGGGCACTGAAAGTTTTCTCTGACAGCTTACCTGGCACTATGTGAATGGTCCAATCGCCTCTGTGAGCCCAGAATTGTTTGCAAACACTGTTATTTCCAGGTTTGTGCTTTATATTACTTTGCGTCAAACGGGAACGGGAGCCCAAAAAAAAAAGGAGCTGAGAGGCCCTCAAGCTGAAGAGGAGCCACTTTACAAGCAATTCATCACCTTGCTGCAGCCCGTCTCTCCTCTCTCCCCTCATGTCTCTCTCCCACTCCCTCTTTTTTTTTTATCTTTCTCACTCTCTAGTTGTTCTCCTCTCTTCCTCTC
>CM042448.1:17861067-17891067 GCA_023631565.1 Gymnocephalus cernua | reverse complement strand
TACCAAACTTGGGAATGATGAGCACTTGATCTCACAGCCTGTACAAACCAGGGGAGTGGTGCTCTCTTTGCCCTTGTTTTGACATAGCTTGTTCAAACGGTGTAAAAAGGGGGGAAAAGTGTTAGAGCAGTTCTCAGGTTGAACAGATATTTTGTGGTCGAGACGGAAGACGAGCAAATTCACGAGCACTCAGCATCTCTAAAACATAGTTGATTGCTGTAGACAGTCCTATATCTGCTCGAAATCCTACCGAACTGCCTTGTATTTGTCCTTCAAAAATCTTTCCTTTTTTCCCCCCAAACCATTCCTTATGGAAGTCTTTCCATGCACACTTCTTTAAAACGTGTTGTCTTGTGAGCCAGATCTGGTCAAGAGAGATAAACAGAACCAATCCTACGAAATTCAGTTGCAATCAAAAGAGGCTCCATCATGAGTTGTCTGAGGCTCCCCTGTGCTTCTTGGATGGGCCCGGGGTTTCGGGCGCTATAGGGGGGCGGGGAATTGATTTGTGTGTATGCCGTGACAAAGGCAGGGTGTTTGCATGTTAAAGAAGACTTTTTAGGGAAAGATGTGAGGTCACTGTTTCACTGTTTCAGAGGCCTTTTGGCGCAGCGCTGATAAGGCAACACAAGCCGGCGTATTCGACAGGGGGAAGATGTATCTGCTTGTGTTATAGTGTCGCACCCGGCCCTGCCCCGCCTCGGCCCCGCCCTTACCCAACCTCAAATCTATAGCGTCAGGAAGCCAACCATCACTCTTCGGACTCCTTACCAATCACATGTTGACCTCAAGGGCGTCAACGTTCTAAACTGCTCCGAGTAGAAATGACAATGCAGTCGACAACCCGTGTCTACAAGATCAACTAAGAAATCAGGTCCGTCAGAGGTTTTATATTCTGAATTGCTAATTTCCTTTCAAAACTGACAGGCTGCAGCCAACACAGATCCATGTTCCACGAAGACGATGCTCATTCAAAAGATAATCCATTTTGTACTTCTTCAGAAAGCCTCGCACATTCGAACGTGATGTCTTTGTCAGCACTTTCTCATGTCACAGGTTTGTTGTTGGTTGTAATGGTAATAGCTGGCATTACAATGACAAGATAACTGATTAGGTAAAATGAGGGGGTAAGGTGCTGAATACAGAAAGAAGCGAGACTGAAGAACTGAACCAGCCGAGGGAAATCCTGCCATTGTGTCTTCAAATAAATACGTGTTTGTCCACTTCTGTTGTTAAAGATTTGGTCCTTTCATTGCTTTCTGATTAGGATTTGTTGAGCTATTACAGTATTGTGTTTAATGGTAAGTTAGTGATAAGGAATGTTCTGTTTCTCTTACGGTTAATGTACATTGTAATCCTTGTTTTCTTTTGTAGCATGCCATTTTATATTGAAGTGCATGTGTTCCCTTCAAATGAACATGTATCTTAATCCTTTTATTGATATAAACATATAAATAAATCATTGTATGTAGGCTATTCTGTACAAACTATAACAAACGTTATCCAGGATTCCAGGATGTGTTTTAAAAGAACAAGGCCAAAATAACACTAATCATACTTTGCACTATTGAGCCAAGATCTCTTGCAGCTCCTCTTTTTTATGAAAGTTTTCTTCAGTGGGTTTTGAAGTAGAGAGTCTACATCTCTTTACTTCCACCTTGTCCTCTCTTCATCTTTCTGTACGCCGTCTTTGCTGCATCTCTCTGTTGGCTACACTCTTTCATTTGTGAGTCCTTTGTCCTCTTTTGCGCCTCCGTTTTGTCCCATTAACTCAGATGTGTCAAGGCATGCCCATTGCTAGCTGTGCCCAAGCCTGAGCATGGCAAAGCAGGACAGATGGTTGCTAGGGAGGTTGCCAGGGCGGATCAGTGGGCTTGTGTGTGCACGCCTGTGTGTGTGTGTGTTCAGTCTCTCAAAGCCACGCTTCACCGTCAGACAATGGCATCGCCGGCCCACACCGGGGTTGGGTTGTGGCACCAAGCCGCGACCCAATAATGCCGGTGCCGCTGAGGGTTGCGACCTGGAAACGGGGGCCGACTGTGATAACAGCTTGGCCGAGCGGCGGGGAGGACACCTTGTCAGTGTCGCCACGTCGTAACGCGTGAATGTCACTGTCCTGCTTGCCCGCCTGCCCTCCACCTCCTTCCAAACCCTCCACACACATACTCCTCCCTCTCTTCTTCTTCCTTGCAAGTCCTCCATCTTGAGAAAAATAACACGTCCTAGTAAGATATGAAGACCAGAACCAGGCGGAAAATAAAGGTTTCCCGTTGATTCGCTGCGCCCTTCTATTCTCGGGTCGGTATTGAATCCACGCCTTGGCAAAGGCTCGATTCGCTTTGATGTCCCCTTCTGGAGACTGTAATCCTTGTCTTTTGGTTTATGGCACATTGTCAGTTTTGCGTGTCTTCATCGAGAACGGTCTGTCTTGTGTGTAGCCATGATACAGATACCAGTGAATTATAACATTAGAGACCTGTATTTAGGGGCCTGTGGTGTCTTTTCCATCTCTGAACGGATTCTGAATACATTGTATACACACTTACTGTTTGTTCGTACAAAAATCTCTGTCTAACAGTTGGATGAATAAATGACAGTGGGATATAAGTCCTTTAAACAGGAATTTGATATTATATACTTAAACATGCCATATGCTGTAACCCACTTTAGTATGTACACTTGTATTTTCAGAGTGCAAAATCCTCACTGCTTAATGTGTGCTTCTGAACAACTTTCAGTAGAGTGTACTATTTGAGGAGATGCAAAGACTCCAAAGTATGTGTAAATTTAAACTTGGCTTAATCTTAACAGGACAGATTACACGCAGCAGGTGAGTCTGTGAGTAACAGGGACAGGCTGCTAGCATTGGCATGGCGCCCCACCAGCAATAACTCTAATGGAGCACTTTCAGAGCTCCTGGGAGGGGAAATCAAATGATGTCAACCATGTCATAATCCAGACCTGGCTCTGTGTAAGAAAGTTCAACTTTAAGAGAGCGAAGGGTTGGATTGGTGAGGGGTTTTGGGCACATGCTTATCATGACTCTGATCTGACATCTGTGACGTCTGATGTACATGACTGGAGATATCACTGTTCATCTGACAGTCTGGAATATATTTGACTATCACCATTTCAGGGCTCACTTATATATCTTCCTTACGAGTTTAATTTGTGATATCGGAAAGAGTTTTAGAACTTTCTTGCCTCGTCACAAGCCAAATTATGACGGACTTTCTCACCAATTACGATATAACGGTCTTATAATACAGGAAATATTTATTTTGAGCTTTAACATACTGCCAGTACTTGGAGCAAAAGCCAAGTAAATACATTTCACACTGAAAAGATATCCTCAATCAAATGAAACACTGTGTAAACAAAACCAGCGGGGGGTGACAGTGTTTCAACAAAGAGGCTTCGTTCTTCAATTACAGACATCAAGCCTTTAAAACAAAGATATTGTTATCTGTCTCTGCGTTACACTCCATGTCTGATGTCTTGCTCTCACAAGTAGCTCCCTTCGGTTTTCTCCGATGGATTGTAAAGCCGCAATCTTGTGTTTTTGAAGTTATGATGCTGTAACCACAACGCCGTGCTTGGATATGACATAGAATGGGTTCCATCGCTTTGTGATTATGAGGTCTTGCTTGTTAACAACGTTGGCTTCGGTCACATCTTATTTTCTCAGAATTGGCAGAGAGGAGTGTTGATGATTGTGCTTTTTTTAAAAGGATGGTGTATTGAAGCTCTTTAAAAAAAACCACTCTGTTCCAGTGTGCAAAAAAAGCGATAAAAATAAAGACTCAAGTTACAGTTAGGTTCAAAATTAGCTTTAAAGTTTGATTAAAAATCGGACAAATTCTGGTGGTACTCGGCTAGAAAGTGACAGTCAAGAATCGACTGGTGAACTGTCATCCACATGACATTAGCACCCTCTCATACTGAAGAGGAGCAGGGAGAGCTGCCTGTTGAAGCACCACAGATCTCTCGCTCTGATGGGGACACAAACCTCCAACCTGTGTGTGTGTGTGTGTGTGTGTGTCTGTGTGTGTGTGTGTGTGTGTGTGTGTGTGTGTGTGTGTGTGTGTGTGTGTGTGTGTGTGTGTGTGTGTGTGTGTGTGTGTGTGTGAGAGACCTGTCCTCTCACTTGGTCCATTCAGCCTGTGACTGATGACGTTCCCCTCCGGCACCAGGCGACATCACGGCACAAAGAGTCACTCCGGGTGAAACAAAGACCCTCTAATTGTGCCTTTGAGCAGGCCGCTTGGTCAGTCAGCTGGTGGCTGGTGGGTCCCTTGGGTCCGGCAGTCCCACAGATTGGCTGAGGCCTGGGCTGCTGCACCGGGAGGAAATTAGGAGGCTTTGTGTCTCCCAGTGTAGCCATATCAGCTTAACTAATATTATACCATTGATTCTCTACCGCAAAAGTGATTTCATATTCTTTAATAATAGACTCACAATGATAAAAAGCAATGCACATTTAGACAGTCACACGACTATTTCAAAATCCTATTTCATCCTGTTTATTGAAACAGACAGACATGCAAGTTGTCTAATTGTGGGCTCCATGGATTAAAATGTAGTGGTAAAAATGTGTGCAAAGTCAACAGAAAGACACAATAAAAGACAATACAGTAGATTTGCCCTAAGCAAAACTGAGGCAAAGACACATTTGTTAAAGTTGTGAATGCTTTAACCGCAGTGTAAAATGTAACGTACACATTTAGGAAAAGAAAAAGAGAGCAGGAAGGAAATAAGTGTGAGTACCCTGTAAGTGATCATGTCCATTGGCTGTTGGTGGACAATAAACACACACTAGCACACTATCAGTCATTACGCACAGATAAATGAGATCAACATTTCCTTAATGTTCTGTTTGACTGCACTGTAATACACCTGCTATTGTGTACTGTGTGTTCTTATACATACTGTCTAGTAGAGGGTCCTCATAGGACATGTTTCTATTGCTTTCATATGATCTAGCATGCCTTAAAGACAGATTGAAATGAGGCAGACGGTGCTCTGTCTGGGATAATTGGAGAATTGTTGATTTTGGCAAATAAAGCTGGTGAGAAAACACACTGATGCCAAAAATGGAAAAACAATAAGAATGACTATTATTATAGGAAACCATCATAGTATTAGTAGCCTATGTCATGCTAATTTAAACTGTTCACGTTTAACTTCCCGCAGTGTTATATGGCCACACTGATTAAAAGAGGAGTCTGGGGATTTTTTAAATGTTTCTTATTGTTAATAACACATCTCACAAAAAAGACAAGTATTGTCTGTGTAGCCAAAGCCTGATATACTGTATCTTCTTCCTCTGTGCCATAGAGGTCCGTCAAAACACATAAAAACACATCAACAAACCACATTGCACTGGGTGACTTCATTACCATGAAAACACACACACACACATGCACGCACGCACACACACACGCACGTGCACACACACGCACACACACGAGTACACGCACATGCACATGCGCACACACACTGTCCTGCTGCTCTAAATACTCACCAGAGCACCACATGTGGATTAATCCGCAGCTGAAAATAGTCCCCATCAAAAGCTTCATTTACTCATGTATTAGTAACATTTGCTAAAAACTACAGTGCCCAGCTGTTTCCTGGAAAATACTGAGCCTTTTTTTTTTTTTTATAAAGCAAACTTTTTAAAGAGCCAATAGGCATGTGGCACAGATAGACTGTCAGAAAGTATCCTTGAACCACTAATTGCCAAAGAAATAAACTCCCTTTATATTTTATTTGGGGAAAGCAGTTTACACATATTTTTAGGTGAACATAAATGTATTTAAAACCTCAGATTTATGCAACATCAGCTGTAAGTGATGTAAGTTACACATAGCCAGAAAAAAAGGTATACTTTAATGTTTATTCTGAAAAATAGAATTAGTGGTTTACCTCCATAATATCAGTTGACTGGAGGTCATAGTTGACCCACCTTTTTATTTACCAGGACACACGTACCCTGGAAGTGAAGTAATAGTAGTAAAAGTCTTTTAAGGTGAATTAAAAATGACAAAGCAGGCATGAAATAGCAATAATCTCTAACGAACAAAATAGACAGACAATACAAAGACAAAACAAAGCAGTGCAGCAGCAGTAATTGTATGCCATGCACCATGATTGACTACAAAATGCACTGTGGCAAAATGTGGAGCTCAAAATAGTGAGTCATGTCATCCAACTGGTCCAGGACACCGGGAGCGTCCTGACTGTGACGGCTGGTGGATGCTGGTGGTCTGCAGTTGTGGATGCAAACAGGGCTGGCCATTTGGTCCCATTGTTAGCCATTGTTAAGAGGGGCTATTGAAGACTAACCCTGCCTCTCTGGCTGAGGTCAATGAGGCTCGATGACGTTGTAATGGATACTAAATGACTCTTTAAAGAGGTTAAACGAGAGCATCCTGCAATGTTTAAACATCTAATAAACTCCATTTTTTATAGAGTGCATCTCTTTCAAATGAATGTAACTATTACATAATTTAAAAAAGGACCATTTTGATTTGGCATACTAAAAATCGAAATAAAAGAAGGCAGTTTATAGCCAGAGTCTGCTAAGGTTATTCTTATAACAGAACCTCACAGAATCCACACCACTGCCGTGACAATATCTCCACATCAAAACATGTTTTCTTCAAAACCAGGCGGCTATTTGTGGCGTCTCCCATGTAGCGGCATGTCACAAGGAGAGTGTTTGTTGTTGCTGTGAAAAGACAGCCTGCTTTCAGAGATATATTTGTGTGTGTGTGTGTGTGTGTGTGTGTGTGTGTGTGTGTGTGTGTGTGTGTGTGTGTGTTAGTGTGTGAGAAAAGGCCGGCTGCTAGGGTGAAGGAGCGACAGACAACAGACTGAGAGGCAGTCTGCTCCCGCTGAGCCTGCACTGCTGTGCTCTGAACACACCACTAGAACGTGCTCGTCTGCAGATTATACATTACTCACTCGCTCATAGTCACTACTTCTGTTTCACACACAAACACATTCCCATGCCTTACACAGACCCCTCTCGCTTTCTCTCTGAGTATTCAGCTTAACGCTCTGCTTCTAATGCTACACTTCTGTGGGCCTTCAGGCCAATGCCAACTGCTTATAGACCTTATTTGATCACCTGTATGGAGAAAAGTGTTGCAAGTGCAATTTTTGTTTCACTGCAGCACAGGAAATACACAGAATAAAAGCCCAAATTTTAAAAGAAAAAACAAAATTACTAATTCCAGGTTTCAAAAATACCACACAACAGGTCTGAAATGCTTTTAAAACATGTCTCCAAACAATATGATTACACTAAATCCAGTGCATCAGTGCAGGATCTGTCATTGGTGCATTGATTTAATTTGTCAGTGTCGGACAGATTCGTTTGACACGGGAGATAAGAGGTGGGGCTAAGCTCTGCAGCTGAAAGGCAAAAGGGGCGAGTCGAGTGTCTGAAGAATAAGATGGATGGAGAGAGGGCTTTCATCAGCTCCATTCCCATAAAATCTATTTCTGTTTTTTTGTCTTCCGGTGTTCACAGTTCTCCACTGACTTCACTTTTTTTTACAACTCAAAATCAGGTTAACAAAAAAGAATCAAAGTGGCATTTATTATATTTTATGACTATATTTTCTCTTCTTTAAGCCTGTGTAGCAAACACGTATGTTTTGTGTGCGCTGCACCTCCTTAGCAGGGTAATAAATGTAAATAACAGTCTGCAGAGAGATTATGGCCAATTGAAATCTGCTGATGAGGACGGTCAGAGCACCAACTGTTCCTCAGACAACACCACAGAGCGCCACCAACCACTCGCCATTTGTTATCGGCACTCATACACACAACCCAAGCCTGCTGGGTTTATAGTCCTGGTCCCTCAGGGCTGCAGTGTGTCTGTATTAGTCTGTTGTCAATATGTGAACTGTTAGTTAAAGTTTGTACATGGGCAATACATTTATGTGCAGGTGCGTGGCTGGGCTTGTGAGTTAAAAACTAGTAATAAAGTAGCCTAATAAATAAACGTGTAATAACTATGTGTGCGTGCATGTGTGTCGATGCCATTTGGTGCTAACTGAATGACAATAGAGGAATTCCCAGTGGACCCATTGACTCCCAGTGAGACTTCTTTGTCCCAGTGGAGTCCCATATTTCTTATTTGGAGTCCCCAGTGTGTCCTCCATCACTCTTAAGACAGTAATTATTTCTTCGTTTTCAATTAGCAGGCGTCACCCAGTGTGGACACAGAGCCCACAGAGAGAGGATGGGACTATTTCCTGCAAGCTTCAACACCTGGATTAATCACAATTTTCAATTGAAAATATAGTTGCAGAGATAAACCCAACCAACAGTTTCTTCTTTTATATTGCTGATAGAGCTAATGATAATCCCAACTGGACCTGTATGTATGGATCTGTATCCAGAAAGCTGAAAGGAATATTTTGACATTTTGGGAAATATGCTAATTTGCTTTCTTGTCGAGTTAGATGAGAGTATCGATACAAGTCTCATATTTATGTTTAATAAGATAATGAATATGGGTCTCTGCGATGTCAAGACTTTCGGAAGTCCACCCCGTAAAACCCCGTAAAACTACAAATTTTCATTTTTACTTTTAGGTTTTTGTACAGATTAAACAAACACAATATAACTTTAGCTTTAGAGGTGCTGGTAGGCAGACCTTGTGACCCATGGACAGAGCAAGGCTAGCTGTTTCTGTTTGTCTCCCGTCTTTATGCTGAACTAAGCTAAGCTAAGCTAATTGGCTACCGGCTGTAGCTTCATACTTGGTGTACAGACATGAGATCAGTCAGTCTTCTCATCTAACACTTGGCAAATGAGAACGCGTGTGTTTCCCAAAATATAGAATAATGCCTTTTTAAAAGAAAAGTTTGACATTTTGGAGTGAGCCAGGCTAGCTGTTTCCCCCCCTTTGTGCTAAGCTAAGATAATCAACTCCCAGCTAGTTTTATAGTTAATGTGGAAATATTTCTATTTCTGTTAACATCTGCCGTTCTAAGACCCAGCATCTGGCTTTCCTCTGTTACAGCTAAAATGATGCATTTGTTTGTGGGTCACTTGGGATACATTGGAAAAGAAACTGCATAGCTAGCATCTTAATCGACAGCAAACATGCCAAAAGCACCCAACAGTGGATGTTCTAAATACTTGATTACCTCTCATGAAGTACATATATGTATTTTTGTGTTTCTAAATTATTTAAGATATAGAGGCAACACTTCAAGTTACCAGCTAATATTCATGAACGGAGAGATGCAGTATGACCCTGTGTAGAGATATTAAAGCTTTAGTCGGCAATTGGTGCCCAGCTGCAGTTCATGCTGTAGAAACCACATGGTTCACATTTGAATACAGACTCTAAACACTCTACTACATGGACCACAATGGGAATCGGAATCATGTGGACTCTGGCGGTTGGGTTGAAACGATGTTGTGGAACACTACGGATTGAAGCTTTGAATTGTTGAACCTTTAATATGAGGGATTTCCGGTGTGACGCACTATTTTTGTGATGGGGATGTTGCTGAATTCCTTTTGAAAACTGATTAAAAAAACATCAGCTTCCTTCTGAGCATTATGAAACAGAGCAAACAATTCCTACATTTGCACATTAAAGTAATTTCCAAGTACATGTAAGGAGTAGTTTAGTAACACATTAAAAGATTACTGAGACAGACGGAAAACTGAGTCAATGCAGCCTTGTGTACTTCAGAGGAACTGGGACCTACACTCCATTTTAATTTAAATGGGGTGGCAGTAGCCCAGAGGTTTGAGAGCTGCTCTGTGGACCATCTCTGGATTAAATCCCTTGTTGGAAACTCCTCTTTCCTCTGTTAACAATTTCTGTCAAGGTTGAACCAACAATGCACTTAACCTCCGGTGGCTCCAATGGAGCTGCAACCGTCGAAGACTGTGGATTGTACTTTCTGCTGGGAATGTTAGTAGCTGTGTGAATGTGAAAAGGAATGTTGAGGAAAAGGAGCATGACTCATTTTCCCCCGGATTATTTCAGTGAAAAAGATAATTTTCTAATCTCAATCTCAAATCTCAATAATGCCGATCATAATTTGGTATTTGAAATGGCAAAGCTTTTCATTAATTTTAGACTTTTATTTTGTAGGGAGATAGTACCGAATGTAATTTATATATAAAAGCTTAACCTTCTCAGGCTCAAATATAAGTTGAATTTGTTCAGGTGTTTAGAATTGGAGTTGTATAAAACTTTGATGCATGATGAAGCATATCTCAGAGATACTATCCCGCTGTGGATAAACCAGTGTGTGTGCTCTTATGGGAAATGTTGCCGGCATTAAATTTAATTAGCTTTTCTTTGCACGTCTATAAAGAAAACACTTATTCTTAATTAAAAATCGCTGTATGCCATAGTGTGGTTTCAAAGTAATAAACCAGGAGTGCTGGAGCTCACATACAGAGCATAAATAAATAATTGCCAGTCGTTTCATTGAGCACTCACTTCACATTTACCATGGGGACAACTGTAAACAAGCTCTCCATATTGATCCTAATTGGCGTTTGTAGCGTGATAGACTTTAATCAAATAACACTGGGCTAATACAATATAGCTGTTTGAGCTTTATGTATATCTAATTGTTGTAAGTCGTGTAGGTTGTATTGCTAGAATGAAAATGCTAAAATTGCATTTATGTCTCATTTTCCCTAAAAGAATATTAGTTAAATACAGCTACTGTACAGTAGGTGAAAGGACAGTGTCAAGGATTTATTTAAAAAAGCAGTATAAGAGGGAGACTTAGGCTGCAGAGCACCAAATACAATAACAGCGCAGGCCTGTGACGAATGAGAAGGGTAAATATTGTGTATGTGTGAGAGCTGCTGAGGCGAGGCAGTAGCCTAAAGATGTGCTGAAGAGGAGAGGGACACACACACACACACACACACACACACACACACACACACACACACACACACACACACACACACACACACACACACACACACACACACACACACACATGAATTCAGTTTAATATGTAGCTTCTCCTCATGGGAAGTGAAGCAGAACCCTCCCACCAGAAGGCCCGGAGAAGTGTGTGTGTGTGTGTGTGTGTGTGTGTGTGTGTGTGTGTGTGTGTGTGTGTGCGTGTGTGTGTGTGTGTGTGTGTGTGAGAGAGAGAGAGAGAGAGAGAGAGTATGCCAATAGTTGACTCTATTATTTAGTCTCTTCATATTCTTCAAATTGCTCCAGGAGAGAAAACACACAAAGGTCCCTGGAGGACAGTGAGAGCTAGTGTTATGATTATTAATATTATTATTGTTGTTGTTATTAAACATTAGAGGAGGGGAAAGCAACATAGAATATCATTTTATAAAACTATAACTGCATTTTAGTCACAGGTAGTCCTGTCTTGAAGATAGTGCTAAATAATTTCCGCTAACAAGAAAGTTGGTGCTCTGTTCCTCCATTATTTATCCATTATGAAGTGCAACATTATCATATTTGCTCCGGGTTGTTTTGGACTGTTTGGCAACCACCATATTTTATTTTATACCTAGAAACCTTATGCTATCATTTTAAACACATTGTATTCATTGTCATTAGTGGGCGGCTTGGACTCGGCCGCGCCTCTTCTTCACTCCAATTCCACTTCCGTCTTTGGCCACATTGTCAAACTCAGGTGTAGTTGAAACTTTTACCACTTCAACATGTGGGTGCCTTTCAAAGAGCTTAATTAAACTAATTATCCAACCAGAGCTATGCTAGATAGGCAAAGTGATTCAAGTTGAAGTCCTTCTAATGGTCTATTATCAACCCCCATAATTTTCTCGGTAATATTAGAATTAATTGGAAATAATATGTACGGTGCACTGGGCACATAGTGCGGCCCCTCTAATCTATGGCCTTTGTAAGTGGTTGAGATAAAGCTAACCTTTTCCCCCTTCATACAGGTTCACGTTAATTAAATCTCCTTTTAATTGTATTCTAATACAAAGCGCACATTACCTCCGTTAATATGTCTTGCCGAGCCTGAGCAAAAAAAAAGAAGCTAATAGAGGGATTGAATCAAGAAAAAGGAGAGAGAAGGAAAAAAGTAGTCATCTTTTCCCCTTCTTCATTTTTAAGAGAAGTGAAGTGTCAGCGAATTCAGGGTGGCAAGGGCAAAATTAATTATTTCAGCTTGATAAAGCTTTTCATCTCCCTGACTCCTTGCACTGAAAAAGCCAATTAATGATGTCAAACATGCTCTTCCTCTCCGGGGATAGCCTCCGCTCTGATGAGTGTGTTTACCGCAATGGGACAGACTGGGTGAGCTCTATATATGTGTGTGTGTGTGTGTGTGTGTGTGTGTGTGTGTGTGTGTGTGTGTGTGTGTGTGTGTTACCTCCATGCCCACCACAGGACCTTCCTTCCTAATCAGGGCCCACCTGTCAGGCTCTTGCCTCATTATCTATGTACAGAGAGGCCATTTTGTCAGGGCAGCTTCTTCAGCAGCCAGCAGCTTTCTGCCCGTCAACGGGAATGTATGGCACTGTCCTCTGTGAGATAATTCACTTAATTATGGGGTAGAAGTGGCCTGAAGCAGGAATAGGTCAACACAAACTGACATGTAGCTCAGTGCATAGTCCATAAGACTTCAACTATGTACAGGCTCAGAGACAAGAGCATACAAATTTCTTCCATCTGAGGAAAGGTTAGCTTGCTAATTAACTGACTGGGAAAAATCTCTTATCTTGCGCTCCTGTTGAACTGCAAAGTTAGAGGTCAGAGTCATCTACAACAGCAGCCCCATTGGAGGCATTTAGAATCTTGCTCATGCACACTAAACATTAACATATTAAATGCATGATTAAACGTACCTCTTGAACCTGGGTTTTCTGGGATAAACCATTGGAATTAGGATCATTATCCAAGTATAAAGATTTGGCATATACCTAACACTCAGATACATTTGTAGTAAATTATAAAATCAATTGTTAACTTGCTTGTTAAAAAAAATATTGTGCTGCACAAAGATTTTGATACTTTTTTGATCATATTTTGTTAAATGGGCTGCTCCCCATTCATTTTGTTTATTTTGCTAATAGCTGGTTCAAATCATAGCCTATCTTTCTGGTAGAGTTCAGACTGTTGTTGCCAATGGTTCTAAATCAAATCCCCATATAGTTGATGAACGCATCCCTCAAGGATCAATATTAGACCCCCTACTATTTACTCTATACATACATAGTCCTTATTTTCCTACTGACAATTGCAATGTTCATTTGGATGCTGATTATACCAATGTGTATGGATATTCCTTCTCCAATCCAAAGTACTTAGATATTTGGGTGAACGGCAGATTGTTCTACAAAGCTCACGTTGAAACACTCGCTCAGAAACTAAAAAGTCAAATTGTATAATGGAGATATCATGTGAGCTCATAGTGCTGACATTACCCATAAACCACTGTATGCCATTTACCACAGTGTCAGTCATTACTCGAGACATCTACAACACTCACCACTGTGGGTTATATGAAAAAGTCACTGACATGTAGAAGGCATCAGCATACCTGTGTTTTCATTTATAAGGCCATGCTATTTAAGTAGCTGATATATTTAACATCCTTAGTTGAGGTCGAAGTGAACAACCATGACACCAAATCACAGGATGGTTCCTCTTACCAACTCTCAACTGGACTGGTTTTTGTTACTGTTTTAATTAATGTATGTTTATGTGACTTCCTGAATAAATGAAGCTTAAGTAATCAGCATTAGTCAGCATTTTAATTTAACATCTTTAGCGGTAAGTTGCTATTGCTTTGGTCGACACTTTTGTTTATTTTTTTTATTTTTCAGCAGATTACAATTTTTAAGATACCAAGAAGAATGCTTGTACTGTAGCAAATAAATGATAGCAAAACAAAGAGCCACGTCAGCATCTCTCTACAGGCCATTATCATCTTGGAGTGTTTTTCCTCTTTGGAAGTTCACTAGGTGGAGGCAATTTCTTCAGTAGCGATTGCTGCTTATGCTAACTTTCTACATATTTTACTTGTTTCAGTCCAACCACAACTGCACTCTCTCTTTTGTATTTAATAGTTTCTGGAAAAAATGATTGTATATGGATGAAGAAACAACATTCACACACAGAAATTAAACCAGTAGAATGTGTTCATCACCATGTTTAGCTTTCGTTCCTGTTTATCTACTTATTAATGACGTGTGTGTGTGTGTGTGTTTTACTATGATCCACCATGTGCTCAGACAGATCATCAGCAGGACAGATCACTGTAACATCTGACCCACGTAGAAGTGGTGTGTGTGTACGTGCATGTTTGTGGATAAATATGTGTGTGTGCTGTTCGACAGGGTGAGAGTGAAATATGGACTTGGACGGGGAGATGAGGGTGCTGGCGCTGATCGCTGACAGCACGATCAAGATGTACTTGACTGCTGTGTGTGTGTGTGTGTGTGTGTGTGTGTGTGTGTGTGTGTGTGTGTGTGTGTGTGTGTGTGTGTGTGTGTGTTTGTGTGTGTATGTGTATGTGTGTGTGTGTGTTTGGGGGTTTTGGATGTGTGTGTTAGTGTCTAAATATCTACTGCACCGGCAACCCCTGTCGCTCCCAAACTTCATCCGTTCCGAAAGATGATGGTGATTTAAAGTCACATCCTGCTAATGCAACATACACACGTTAACATGTACAAACACACACACACACACACACACACACACACACACACACACACACACACACACACACACACACACACACACACACACACACACACACACTTACTTATGGGAACCATGTGGGACAGACTGTCTCTGACATTACAGCCATCATCCTACTCACTCTCCTACCCAAGTCTCCCTCGTTAATTCATTTGGAGAGGTTGTGTGTGTGTTTGTGTGTGTGCATGTGTGTGTGTGCACTTGTCAGGCTCCTCCAAACATGTTGAGAAAATGAATGCCTGCTTGTTTATGGGAATGAAGTTCTCTCTCTTACATCTCTCCCGCTTTTGAAACTGATGTAGTCATCAGTCAACTGTATAGAGTATATGCTACACATGTGTGGGCATGTGTCTGTTTGCATTTGAGACATGTATGATTTGTTTTATGGTCTTTAAAGTTTAAAGCTCATTTTTTAAACTATTTAGGGTCAGCTTTTTTCAGCCATAGCCATCAGGGCTTTTTACATTCATTGCTTCTGTTGAGGTGTTAGAATGGAGTTTTGAATGTCTGTTGCCATATTTTATGTTGCATCATCCTAAAGAAAAATCCTCAAACAAAATAATGATAATGAAGAAATAATAATCGCGCCCTTAGGCTTATAGCCACATTATGCCACAACAGAAACAACGCTCTGGAGTTACTGGGAATGTTTGGATCAGACGAGTTGGAAACAGTCCCAAGCAGCCACCACTGAAATCTTATTCTACATATAGTATAATATATTAGTGTAGCCTAATCTGTATCTGCAACTGTGCAGAAATGCCACGTTTAAACAGAATAAATAGACATGGAAGAAGAAGAACAGTCTGGCAGCATTCAATTGTTGAATTTAGAATTCCAATGTCAGCATCATGAATGGAGACGTGCAGCCCTAATTCACACGCATGAGCAATTCACAGAAAATGCTTATGCAATGCTTACCTATAGCTTACGTGGGCTAATGTTGGCAAACATATGTAAATATTGATGTGTAATGTCCGTTTGCTGAATTTATGACTCACTCTCAAAACATCTTAGTAAATGATAGCATTTAGCATGATCCCATAATTGTCATTTGTAGCTGCAGTGAGTGCCATTTAGCTTACTTTAAATGGAAGTCGCACCAAATAGTTCATAACCTTTTTTTCACTCTGTGAGATGAGACAAGCAAGATTTAAACCTGTGTAATCAACCAGTGTCCAGGTTCTCCACCATCCATTACCCAGGATGCTCTTCCTCATCTATTTTTAATTTTACTGTGAGGAGGTTTACCACCGGCTGCAATTGAGTCATTTTATTTTATTATGCAGACATGTCTGAGTGTCACGGTGTAGATGGCCGCTGACATTTGACAGTTTACAGTTTACAGTACACCTTCCCTGCCACCAGTGTGTGTGTGTGTGTGTGTGTGTGTGTGTGTGTGTGTGTGTGTGTGTGTGTGTGTGTGTGTGTGTGTGTGTGTGTGCTTGCATGTGCCATCAGTCAACATCATGTATACCAAAATATCCACCTTAACAAGTCATTTAATTTAAGCTAATAGCAGTGGAATTTGAAACTTGATGAGATGTGCTTTTCTATAGCCGCTCAGCCCTCCAAATTAATTTAGAGAATGATGTTTAAATATTCCACACACAGGGCTTTATATGTGAAGTCTTACAGTGGCATTATTAAACAGCAATCAGTGCAGGAAGTTGATTGTGTCTAAGACTGACTTGTTTGACGATGTATCTATAAGTTCAACAGATACACTCAGTCACCACAAGCCTTTTAACTGCTGCGTATGAATATTAAGATAATGTTTGGGTCATTTTAGGCCTTTACTTGAAAGGGGAGAAAGAGGGGGGAAATGACATGCAGCAAAGGGCTGCAGGTCGGAGTCGAACCCTATCACCAGTAAAGAGCTCTTGAAAAATGAATGTACATATAATCATGTTTGAACGAGTACAATTTTGGTACTCAAGTAAAAAGTACTCTACTTCAGTATTTCTATTTAAATGCTATTTTATACTTTTAATCCATTATGTTTATTTTACATCTACAGTAATTTGTTTATTTGCACAGTGACATGATCATCTTGTCAAATATGGCGCATTGTTACATTTAAACTGCATGAACTATTTAAAGGCCGCCGCCCGTTTCTACTGCATCTGTGTCATCACACCTCATAAAGTAGGTGAATACCCGACTGCCCATTCCTATCTTATAAAAAGTCATTGAGAGTAAAAAGCTGTTTGTTGATACACTTCAAATAAATCTCAGAGCTTTGTCTTTTTCCACACTGATCCACGGTTGATAGACATCTCTCTCTCCGTCCCTTGTTGTGTCTTTCTTCCTCCTGGTTTCAATTGAGTGTTTGTTCTTTTGGCATGACAGGGGAATTCCACATATTGCCAGTGCAGAAGGTGACAATATGAATTATGTTGACTATAAGAATAGAATATCCAAAATGATCAGTATTCGTGCAGTGTTACTAACCGCCACAAACGTAGGGACATTTTAGGACATGGGCAATTTTGTAATAAAGTTAAGTAAATTAATTCTTTCTTGATTTTGGTTTCCCCCTCTCTGACTTTCATTCATTGTCCCTTTCTTCATCTTTTCATCACTTATTTTTTTCTCCGCTGCCTCGCAAAGCCACATAACGCCAAAGTCCTCAATGCGCCACACTGATTGCTGGCGTGTTTGACATAATGTGTCAAAACAGGCCATACTGTCTTATTCCAGCCCTTGACATTTCCGTTCTCTTTTTCATCCCCCCCCTCTTTCCTCCCCTCTACAGCATATTTTATGTTGTGCCAAATTCCCCCATGAATGTCCAGAGGCACTTTATTTTTTATTTTTTTACGAATGACGCACGGAGCCCCTGTGAGATGGGTGGCTCATACCAGCTGTATCCTCACTTGAACCTCAGAGTCGTCTGTGTTTTTTTGATCCACACTTGTTTTTTTAAACTGAATGCTTAATATGAAGTGTATAGAAAGCTTTATACTTTTATACTATCCTTTAATCTCCAACCACATAGTAAAAAACAGTGAAAAGCTTTTTATTGTTTTTGTTTTTACCACCAATCTCAGTTTCTTGGACAAAAAGAGAAAGAACAGGAATATTGACACAGACAAGACAGTAATGGTCTTTATTTTCATTTCCTTATTGTGGACAAAGTGAGGGAAGGGTCCCAGGAGGAAATAAAGAAAAGGAGGAGGTGGTGGGAGGTTTGGTGACAGTTGAAACCTCAGTAGTGTCACAACTGCCAATTTGCGGACAGTTTGAGATGTTGACATCTGCATTCTTTCACGTTCACTATAACTCTGCGCTGAGCCCAGAGACAGCTTTAGATTGCTTTATTTATCTCAAGTCTTCTGCGGCTAAAAGGATGCTCTGTCCTAAACACAGTGTGTGCATGTGTGTGTGTGTGTGTGTGTGTGTGTGTGTGTGCATGTGTGTGTGTGTGTGTGTGTGTGTGTGTGTGTGTGTGTGTGTGTGTGTGTGTGTGTGTGTGTGCAAGCTTTTTTATTTGAAATAGGAAACAAACACATTCTATTTCAGAAAAGAAGTTATTGCTATAGGCACACACGTGGATATGAAATATTAATTTGTTTTTGTTGGCGGAAGAGTAATCTTTATAAAATATAGATTCATATTTCATGGAATTATAAACTGCATGTGTATGCAAAATCTGTAGGCAACGGGAAGATTTTGGCATCCATTCATAGTCCATTTGTAGTCCAAGTAGTATTGACCAATCACGTTTAAGCGGTTGGTTGGTTGGTCGCATGCAGGTAAACAGTCAAAAGAGGTGGAAAGCATTGGCCAAAATGCAATCTCAGAACGCAGAGGCTAGCGTCTGGGGACAATTTAGCTTTTTATTAGCTTTTTTATTCATTTATCTGCATTAATATGCATATGTAAGCATTGTCTCTCAACTCCAACTCCATTATCGTGTCTCAAGCTGCTAATCTGACTGTAAACAATGACCGCCGCACGGAAGAGGAATTATTGACCCAGATATCCGCTGGCTACACCAGAACCCCCGAAATATTAGCTGCTAGCCCAGAGGCTAAATAGTCGACAGATAGCTAATGGGTTTCGGAAATGGCCTTAAGGTAGTCAAATTTAGTTATCTGTTCTAAACATACTGGTTGATCAGCCTGTAAAAAGCTTGTAATTGGAGAATGTATTGTATGTTGTTCATGCATCAACATAATGTTTCTCCAAGGCAAGACATAAACTATATCCTTTTTCATAACTTTATAGGAAATGTCCCATTTAATTTGTCTCTGTCATGGACGTGAGCTTCTACTAGAGTTAAAAACTGCACTGCAGCACATCCTGTATAAAGTATACTTTATGATCTCCAAAGGCCATAAAGGCTGACATCAGCATTGCTCAAAGGTTCAGTGACTGCTCTCAAATTTCCTGAAATGCCCCTTCCAGATTTCTGTCCCTCTCCATGGGGGACTGCTGTCCTCTTACAGCTGCTTCTCGCAGGACTAGTTTAACTACTTTAGCTGGCAAACTAACAGCTAACATGGTGACCAGCTGGGAACATGCCAGGGCTGCCCCCTGAAAGCTGATGAGTTGAATCCTCCGCCAGTCGACTTGAAATAGGCTATTTCAAGTAGAGCTGTCGTTGTAGTTTTTTGCCAGTTAGTGTGCATTGCATTGTGTTTTTGTATTCTAGCAGGACGAGCGCGCTGAACAGTGTTTCCCACAGGTGGTCTAAAGATATGAATGGTTATGACGCGGCAAAAAAGTCACACCCACAAAGCATGGTGAATAAGACGGGGGCTGTGTTTCAAGACGTCTTGGGTGGGTTGCCAACATTTTTGCAGAGCCCTGATGCACTCAGGACAGTCCGCCCCGGTTTGACAGCCATCCCTCCCAGCAGGGAGAGAGGATGCGGCGGGCATTAGTCCACGGCTCGGGTAACGAGCGAGGTTCGTGCAAGGGGTGCTGTAAAACTCTCGGATGGGGCCGAGGGCCACCTTTACCCCGAGCCTTTCCGAGCCAAGCTATGGTATACCGCCACAGAGGATAAGCGGGGGGACGAGGGGATCCTCCCACACCAAGTAGCCGTCCATCAACCGTAGAGTTGAATCGGCCGGGCAGACTGCGTGGACTGCCACCCGTTGAGAAGTGTCAAAATATTTTCGGTTCATTACGCAACTGTGGCCGCATTTCACTTAATGTTAATGGGGTCGAAATCATCACTTAAAATGTCAAGTATTTGTATTAAACAGCCAAATCTGATATTAATTGATAAAACTGGGTACAGCCGTAGAACACGCTAACACTACTCGGTCACAAAAGCTCTCCCAGTTCGCTAACAAGCTAGGTTTAAATATACTGGGATTTTTCTTTTAACTTAAAATGTAGCCAATGAACGTTCAAAGACATTGGTACTGACTGTGATCCATGGTTTTGAAGCATCGTCCAATGTCAGCGTTCTGTCTGCCGTTATGCTTGAGTTCCTATGTATTGCTCAAGGACACCTCAGCAGGGTTTATGCTCACAGACGCCACATTTGATGCTTGATCCCACATTCTCTGATTGAATGTCAGTTCATTTAACCACAGAGCCATCCTGCCATCTTTCTTTCCACTATTTTTGGGATGCTCTGCCAGAAACCCGCGCCAGTGATTGCAGGCTGCTGCATTTGATGACCCCAAGAATGTAAAGCGATGTGTATCTATCTTCATATCACAACCAGATTTAAGAGGAGATTTAAAGAGTAGACTTTTCCATACACATCTTGTCTTTCGCATTTGTATGTGTGTCAGTCGTTCAATTGGTTGTGTCCCTCTGTCTCTGTGTCTTTCTAAAGTATGAGAGTGATTACAAGAAGCTGGCAATCAGGTCCAGGCCTGTATCTTTGTCCTTTATCTTCTCTGAAAAGTCTCTGTGCATGCATCTCTGCTGTGTCAACTCCAATTGTTGTGATTTCCTTTCATTTGGCCTTCCGCTCAGTCCACCACACACACATAGACACAAACAGACAGATACACACTACACACACGTGCCCACAGAGATACGGAGATGTACACTCAACCACCCACACCATTCCAGGCGCTTCCAAATGAGAGGGACAGTAGTGATGCCACAGGCCGCAGGCCACCCAGTACTGCAAATGAATACTCTGCAGTTCATCGCACTTCATCTGTCTGTCCTCTCTAAGACCAACATTACACATACTTTTATCAGTTAGCTTATATAGGGTTCATAGATGTTCTTGTTTAAACATGCTTGAAGCACCAAATGGATGGGGTTTACCACATTGGGACAGTTGAAATAGTGCCAGATGATGTGTTAATAGCAACCAATGATATTAAAATGTTCAATTTAAGTCAAGCTGCAGATTTGAGTGGGTTTTTGTACTTCCTTTACTTGCAAATAGGTCTTGTAGGAGTGTCTATGTATGATTTTGTCAATGTGCAACATTGAAAGCTGCTCATGCAGCATTTAAAGCTGCTAAAATAATCAATATTTTGTTATGATAGATAGGTCAGTTGACTATAAGTGGGTTTCCAGCCACCTGTTTTTATGCAACTTTTAAAATTTGCACATTGAAATACCTAAGTGAAAATGCCAGAAATTCAACAAAAACAAACAAAAATACAGCATAAACGTTTATAGCAACTTTACTGTTTTGGTTCAATCTCACAGTTCTCATCAACCTTGTTTCCAGACACAGGGAGCTGTTTTCAACGAAAAAGCTCTGCTGGACCCACTGGTAAAGTTAGCGACCAGCTGGTGAACATAGTGGAGCTTATAGCAGCTAAAGAGCCAGATATTTTTCACAGGACTTGGTGGAGACCAAAACAGAGCTGAAAGGAGACTAAATATTGGACTGACATTTGCCAGGTGGACAGCAACACACTCGCAATGACTGATAATGTTGCTCTACATCAGCTGCTTATGTAAATAAACAACTGTTTGCTCAAAAGTTCGCCATATTAGCTTAAAAGATGATAATATCTCAGTATTTTGTTTCATCTGCCCCAAAGTGGCCATCAAATCAGTGAATGTAGGTTTAAGTGAAGACTTTAAGTATATAAAATGTACAAACAGTTGGGCTAAAGTCACTACATGACATAGCTTGTACCATGTTGTGACTTTTAGTGGTATTTTTTAGCTTCCAAAGTGACTTTCCCAGTTGGCCGCACTGCTCAGTATAATTACTGTAAACAAATGGGTCCATGGTTGTGACAACTGGTAGCTTTTATATCTTATACCAGTGCTGCTGTTAGTGGTAATGTTTTTCAAAATTAGGACCACATTTCACATAATCCCTTCTCCTGTTGCAAAGAGGATGTTACTAATTGTTTTGGTTCCCTTCTGTCGCTACATGTGTTTGTTTTCCGTTTAGATTTACTGAAGAGGACAGCCATGTTGGAAGTAATTTCTTTCCACTGGCTTTTTCCCTCTTGACATCTTTAGCTCCATTTGCACTGTAAGAACCCACTTCATGTTATGTTCTGGTCCAAGATGTTTGAGTCTTTGGCTCCAGATTGCCATTAATGACAGCAACAGGTACCATATATTATAGCGTGTCAGGTATCTTTTCACTGCATCATTGTTCTGCAAATTCTATTTTTATTTAACCTTTATTTAACCAGGTAGGCCGTTGAGAACAAGTTCTCATTTGCAACGACGACCTGGTCAAGAAAAGCATAAGCGTGCAAGACAACATACAGTTTCACATTCAATACAATACAAGAATACAGAATACAATAGGCTACATAAAGTGCAATACTGTTGCAATACTGCAAAAATGTTCTGAGTCATTTCATGAACTCTCTCTAGCTTTCATTCTTCTGACTCCCTTTGTGTTTTTCCTCTCTTAAATATCTGCTGTAAATTTGCTCTGAGAGCTACAGGCTGGATGTCAGGGCACAAAAAAAAAAAAAAAAAAGCAGCAGAAACAACCCAGGAATGTCATCCAGCCAGCCAGTCAGTGAGGCCAGGGCAGTCGAAGTGCAGAAGTGCCACAAGTCTTTGAAGTCCGCCTTGACAGTTGTGGACCCTGGACGCTCCCTGGCACAGCGCAGCGAAACCTGATCACGTTTCATTATTTTGATGGGAAAATCAGACAAACAGTTCTCTTGAGGTTTATTTTAGTGCTGCTAACCTCTTGTCAAAGCACATGGAAATCCACTATAGTGAATGGACCCACATGCACACACACATGCATACGCTCCTAAATAGCACGTAGAGTTCACTTCAGATTAAGCAACAAAGAACACATTCATCTTTTTAAGGGCCGGCCAGTAGTTTAATGTGTTCCGGTCTGTTTTGTTTTATTGTGCTGTTTCTTATATAGTGTGTGTGCGCGCGCACACACACACACACACACACACACACACACACACACACACACACACACACACACACACACACACACACACACACACACACACACACACACACACACACACACACACACACTTGATTACATTAGTTTTGTGTTTGACATTAATGAGAAACTTGTGCACTTAAAGGTTTCACGAACATGTCCTTCATTCACTATATTAGTTCTCTTGATCTCTATCTGCAGTTTATAATTCCATAAAATATAATTGAAAACTGAATGTTATGTCTCTCACAGCATCACAACCTTAACTTTCTCCTGTTTTCTGTGTTCTATGAGCACATGTCACATAGGAGTCACTAAATCGAAGACCGTTTCACAGCCTGTAAGTTTGGCGAAGTTTGTTTGAAACCCACATGAGATCATCAGAGCTCATGAAAAAGAATCTATAGAATATATAGAGAGGCTGATCTTACAGGAAATTATTCGTAGAAAAAGGAATGACTCAAATTGTGGGCTTATCTGGCGAGGTTTATTACCTCACCTGAATCTTCAGGTGGCCGAGTTGCATTGTGGGCAATGTAGGCACCGGGTTTCGACTGTCCAATGTGAGTTTGAATCAGTGGAGTACTCTGTTAACTCAACTTTTGGGCTGTGTGTCATGTTATGAACAACACATAGTCTGTCAATAAGTACCTTTATATGCATATTAATTAGCCTTTATTAGCTTGTCTTGTTCTTATTCTTAGGATTCTCCAGGTTTCTGTTAGTGTGTGTGGTTAGATATGTTTTCTAATTCAGATTTTTAATTCAGTCGCTCTTTTTCCTACATTATACAACTTGCAGTGCATGTTGCATTAAAGCAATTTGAAGCAATTTAGATATGTTCTACAACTAAATATATCTATATTTAGCCATATTGTTAGTTGAAGCCTGTGTATTATAAGCCTGGGTTTTTTTGCAGTGTGCTGTCGTCACACACTGAATCAGTGCTGTGTGACGGAGTGTGAGGAGGACGCAGTAAAGCTGAAAGGACAGGCTCTGTTCCTGTGACTGACAGGATACAAGGCCCTATTAGATGTTATATTTAAAGTGCCTTGTCCAATCAAAGTGTCACTCATAGTACAAGGGGAGGGGTCAAAGAGGGACACAATGTCATTTTTTTCAGTGATTGACGGGTAACAAGCTCCTATTAGCTTTACTGTCACTCACACCGCGGCTGTTTGTTGCTCTCAGGTTGTATTTTCTGTTGTGCGCTCCTCTGTGCTTAAGCGGAAAATGTTTGTTTTTTTATTTCATGCTTCATGACAGAAACAAAAAAAAAAGATTTGTGCGACTGTTTCTTGTATTCAGGCCAAAGGGGGAAACAGCTGTTAAAGCCCACTTGAATGGTTTCCTTTAGGATGTAATGAGATGCTGAGAGTGCAGCTAATCTCTATTCTTCTGCCTAAGTCTGCTGTTTAACCAGGGACATGAATATATGGTGGGTAAATGGCTTTTCCCTCTGCCCTGGAAGCAATCTGTTTACTTCAAAGGTTAAAGGGGGGGGGCAACCCTCCCTCCTTCCCTCCCTCCCTCCCTGCTAAATCCCCGTCTTCATTACATTTTCTCTTTCTGTCTCTTTTCTCTTCTCATTATGGCCTCTTTCCTTTCACAATTATACCAAGAGTCCTGTCTTTTTGCCTTCACCTCTCTTATTTCTTTCCCCCCTTTCTCTTCCCTCCATTTGCTTTTTTTCAGTGCACATTTCAGAAGATCTTGAAACACATAAAACAACATTTTGACAAATTAAATCATCAGAATGCTAATCATTTTTCACTGATGAACGTATTAATTGAGACTAAATAACATGTCAAAACAGACCGGTATACGCTGTTTTTTTTGTCAACCTCAATATTTTTTTTGCCTTTTTCTCTCTGGGTCTCTTTCTGCCCACTCTTCCTCTTGTTTCCCTTCTCCGTCCATCTTTTCCAGCCTCCTTTGTGTTTGTGTGACTTAGAAAAAACAGTAGCAACAAACCCTGGGAATCCAGGTAAAGCATGGGGAGGCTTTACCAGCTAAAGCAAAAAGGGAAAGTAGAAGAGGGAGGGTGTCCTTTTAACGTGAAGGCAAAGTAGTGGATCAGAAAGGCAATGCTCGGACAAAAAAGGGATAATCCGTGAAATCTGTCCAGGTCAAGGGTCACCTTCCAGCCAGCCATGTGCGTCTAGGCATGTGTGTGTGTGTGTGTGTGTGTGTGTGTGTGTGTGTGTGTGTGTGGAGATTCATTTAAAGAGGCCATGGAGGAAATGAGGGGAGAGTTAAAGGGGGTGTTTATCCTCTTTAAACTCACTTCACTGCCAACACAACAGGGAGCCCCGAGTGAGGAAATAGAGAGGGGGCAATCGCTCTGTGTCTGACCCTCCAACACACACACACAATGCTTATGCTAATCATTGTGAATTTTAATTAAGTTTCACCCGTTTTGAAAACACGTACAGTAATTGTCCCCCTTTACGTACAGCGAGCAGCTGCCTGATATAGATGTTTTCATTAAAATGTGGCGCCTTGTGTGTTTTAGCGTGGCTGTATGCACTGTACGCATGTAAATGTCTGATCAGTTGATAAAGACCTCGGATCGTCTGTATGATGCATAAACACATCAGCAGTCGCACGTAACAGAAACAAGCATTTATGTGTTTGCCCTCAGCTTTTCAATTGAGAAATGAATTGGGGGGGGGGTGAAGCGATTCTCTCTGACTGCAAAACTGTACGTCATCCAAATCATTTCACATGCAAATGAATAATTTAATCTCATGTTTAGTCTTAAAATTATGATTTTCTTAGAAAGAAGATGACAATATCTAGCATGATCTCTATTGTTTTTCCTCTTCAAATGTTCCCCATGGCAACAAAAGTTTAAGAATGACATTCATCCAAATCGTTGCTTTTTTATTACACTACAGAATGTAAAAATAATGTGAATAGTATGGAAACCCATAGTGGTCAAAATGAAATAAAAAGAAGAAGAAATCTAGCATTATCATGTTGTTTTTGATACAATATTTGTCCAAGATGTCATTATCTTGAACTATCCAATTTCATTTTTCAGAAATTCTTGTTTTGTGGTTATTCTTTGCAGATTTATGAATAATACAGAAAACTCAAAACCTAGTTTTTCCACTCCAAAGGAAAATAGTCCAAATAATCTCCAAAGCATGCAAATTACGTAATTAATGTGGAGGTGAAACAATCCAATGCATTATTTAAACTTGGGTGAATAATATGACATATTTCACATTCATTTTAACATTTCAGGTCATTTTTATTTAATTCCAGCCTAAATGTTCTAGAGTCTGTTTTATGTTGCAATTGCATTTTTCCATATTACAGTATTATTTCGTAGTGCCACTTTTCATCACAAAGTTATTCTGTCACTCAAGGCGAACAGGGCGAATGCAACTATGTGATTGGCTTTTGTGAATGTTTTTCCCAACATCTGATCGATTAGTCGTCGCAGCACAATCCTGGGGTACGTCTGGGGTACAAATATGTACGGTTACATATCAACACAACAGGTTCCACTTGAGTTTGTAAGAGCTTCTCTGGCCACTGCAGGTGCCACGGGCTTGAAGAAGTAAAGAAGGTCAAGGGTCAAATGTCAAGGGTTTAGGGGCTGTAAATGCTCCCACTGGGCCTGACACCTGTCACACATGTGGGAGGTAGGATAAGCTTTCAGTCTGCATGTGTGCGTGAAGATGGACACCAGCAGCACTTCAGTGGGAAAGGGGGGGAAAAAAGAAGGAAGGCATGTGTAGAATGTAAGGGGTTTAAAATCACTTCAGACCGTGTCAAGTGTGTCAAGTGTGTGTGTGTGTGTGTGTGTGTGTGTGTGTGTGTGTGTTTGTGTGTGTGTGTGTGTGTCCAGAGAGAGGGACTAAACACCTTGCACGCTGCACCTGTATGCAGGGCTTAAGTTACCTCTCATGGACATTTGGGTGGAAGATCGGAATGAGTGTTTGGCTATCAAGCTGTGACGCACGCACGCACGCGCGCGCGCACACACACACACACACACACACACACACACACACATGACTTAACAATTAAAACAGCATGAAGCTTCATTTTCAAAGCCCTAATTCCTACATTGCATCCTAGAGGCTGTTTAGCACATTGTCCTCTGTGTAATAAGTGACTTTATTCCTTAGATCGAATGCAATATAGGTTGTTCTTTCCTCCCCCATTGATAATCTAATAACAACTCAGATTGATCTTGTGACCCTTTTGGAGGGGCCCGAGCCCTACTGTAGATTGGGAATCCAAGCAGCTACAACAATAAAATACATACATTACACAGTGCTGCATCAGTATTAACAATCTAATGATATAATATTTTGCAGATGATGTGGTCCTGATGGCATCATCGGCCTGTGACCTTCAGCACTCACTGGATCGGTTCACAGCCGAGTGTGAAGCGGTTGGGATGAGGATCAGCACCTGTAAATCAGAGGCCATGGTTCTCAGCAGGAAACCGATGGAGTGCCTTCTCCAGGTAGGGAATGAGTCCTTACCCCAAGTGAAGGGGTTTAAGTACCTTGGGCTCTTGTTCGCGAGTGAGGGGACAATGGAGCGGGAGATTGGTCGGAGAATCGGCGCAGCGGGGGCGGTATTACATTCAATGTATCGCACTGTTGTGACAGAAAGAGAGCTGAGCCAGAAGGCAAAGCTCTCGATCTACCGGTCAGTTTTCGTTCCTACCCTCACCTATGGTCATGAAGGCTGGGTCATGACCGAAAGAACGAGATCCAGGGTACAAGTGGCCGAAATTGGTTTCAGGAGGGTGGCTGGCATCTCCCTTAGAGATAGGGTGAGAAGCTCAGTCATCCGTGAGGAGCTTGGAGTAGAGCCGCTGCTCCTTCACGTCGAAAGGAGCCAGTTGAGGTGGTTCAGGCATCTGGTAAGGATGCCCCCTGGGCGCCTCCCTAGGGAGGTGTTCCAGGCACGGCCAGCTGGGAGGAGACCTCGGGGAAGACCCAGGACTAGGTGGAGGGATTATATCTCCAACCTGGCCTGGGATCCTCCAGTCAGAGCTGGTTAATGTGGCTCGGGAAAGGGAAGTTTGGGGTCCCCTGCTGGAGCTGCTCCCCCCGCGACCCGACACCGGATAAGTGGATGAAAATTGATGGATGGATGATATAATATATAATGATACTGTATAGCAGTCACAGAGGGACATTTTCCTGCACAATAAGTACTTTTCTTTTGGATCCCTTTAAGTATATTCAGCTGATACTTAAGTAAAAGTACAGAGGGAGTACATTTTGAATGCAAGACTAAATATTTTTGGCTCATTTATAAAGAAGTATGCCAAAAAGGGCAGATGGTAGATTTACAGGCATACAGTACGAATAGGAAAAGAGCACAGAAACAGACGTGCTGCACTTGAGTAAAAATAGCTTCCCCGCTCTTTTTTCCTAAACAACATATCTTCCCCATAGTCTGGTCACAGCAAATTGGAGAAGACATGAAATTGGTGTTTTGACTGGGGAGTTCCTCATGTTGGCGAGCAATGCGTTTGTCCCTGCACTCGTTTCTATGACAGGAAAGCTGCGAGCTACCCTTCAGTCGGTTTGCTCGGTTCTGTTGTCTGCTTTGTAGATTTGTTTACTGAGTGAGGCAGGTTATTTTGTGGTTGTCCTCCCTCCAAATTCCAAAATGGCTTGGAATCAGTGCCACCTGGCTCTGCCAAGTCCACTGCACTGACATGGATGCAGGCTCAGTCTGTATTACATGTCGATGTGCTTAGAGGAGAGCCAGATTTGATATAGGAGAGAGGGTTTGGCTCCTCTGTGTTTCTAAATGAAAAGAATTAGAATGATAATGATGACCTTTGTATCTTTGCCAAGTGTTTTAAAGGGACACACTGATTTTACTCCCAGTTGTATAGGGCCTCTTTGGCTCTGGAGGAAGCTTTTTAAATTCTGAGAAAATAACCCTGATCATGTCACCAGGGTCTCTGATTGGATTTGAGACATGCCGTTTATAAGAGAAAACCTGGTTATAAACCAGGAGTGGAGGGCTTGAAAGCCCCGCATTCACTGCTACTGTATAAGACCGCAAAAATCTGTACAGCCAGATTTGATATAGGTGGTGGATGTGTCCCAAAACACAACACTTTCACTCAGGAAACGGGTGTTCATGTCCCGGAAGTATTACTTAAGGGGACCGGTGTTTTCACACAAACCAAAAATCTTTTTTCTAATCTTAACTAGTCTAATCTTAACTGTCACATCGGCGCACGACAGTCACCTTTTTGTGGCTAAATTTAACTATCGCGGCTGCTGTCACGACCGTCACCGTACAGTGACCGGTACCCAGCTCACAGTTTCCTTTTGTCAGTTAAACTTAACTGTCACGTGACTGGTCAGCGGTAACTGTAATTTTGTAAGATGTCATACTAATTGTTGTTTTCTTATGATATCATGAGCACACCCGTTGATGAGAATGCGTTGATCTGTTTGATGTCTATGTGACATGGGAACAGATATGGATGAATACAATAGAGGCAGGAGGACTTGAACGTTTGCTGCTTTTTTTTCTTTTTTCTTTTTCTTTTTCTTGTTTCCCAATCTTTTCCCTTCACAGTTTCATCCTAATGCATGTGTGCTGCTGCTTTTGAGTGTGTGTATGTTCACTAAAACCGCCCAAAGCATTGTTATACAATGTTACTGGTAATTAATAAGTTAGTAAAATGGCAGAAAACACCACTCTACACATCACTCAGGGTTTGGAATAATGCCATTCTTTTCTGTATGTGTGCCTACAGTATGTGTGTGTGTGTGTGTGCGTGTGTGTGTGTGTGTGTGTGTGTGTGTGTGTGTGTGTGTGTGTGTGTGTGTGTGTGTGTACAAATCATGCACTAAGTGGGATAATAATACAGTGACCCCGGGAGGCAATGTGATTAAATTATAATCAGCACTGATTAATTAATCTATAATATTTATTCCTATTATGGCGAGGGGAG
>CM042448.1:17766067-17856067 GCA_023631565.1 Gymnocephalus cernua | reverse complement strand
AATATGGCTAGTTTGTATTCAAGCATTTGAATGAATGAATTAAATAACTAAAATACTCTTAACTCAGAGTACAATTGCTGGCCTTTTCTGGTTAAAAGCTACAAAGAACTGTGGGAAGACCACAAGTAAGAGGTCCTTGAGTCAAGATTATTTAGACAAAAAACATTTATTCAAAGTCACAGTACCTGTGTTGTATGCAATTTAGTTTCCATACTTTACATCCTCCAAAATGTATTTTGATAAAACACTGGTCTTAACCTAGTCTGCCATTTTTGTGTTACTGGCAATGCAAAGTACTGTAAGTATTTTAGGATCAGCAATTTTGCAAAATTCAGCAAAATTCAGAATCTTGCTCAATAATTATATTAAACTTCATTTGTATAGCGTCTGTTAAAACAAATTTGCAAAGGGCTTTACATTTGAAAATCAAAAAGAAAGAACAGTTCAAGTGTAGAGAATGAAATATATATAAAATAAAAAGAAAATAGGATATGATTTGTCACTCATTCTGCAAGCCTCAGATGATTTCAGGCGGGGAGTTTCAGAGCTGAGGAGTCCTGACAGCAAAAGCCCGGCCCCCTTTAGTCTGGAGCCGGAACTTAAGAACACTTTTTATCATGTCGACGGCCTAAAACAAAACTACTGAACACTTTTCGCATTGTTTGGCCCCCAGTAGCCAGACGTAAAGGAAATATGATGATGGTCCCATCAACAGCACAGAAATGATCATATTTAATATTTCAGTGCTCTTCCAGTTGGATAGACACGGTTCACTTCAGGTGTTTGGCTCTTTTAAATTTCCCAACACATCTTTCACTCAACTACACCCCCCCCCCCCCCCCCCCCCCCCCATTCTGTTTTCCTGCCGTCATGCCTTCTGATGAGCTGACCCTCTTTCTCTCTCTCATTCCACTCTCCCCCTCACATGCACTCTCCTGATCTCTCTCTCTCTCTCTCTCTCTCTCTCTCTTTCCGTCTGTGTCAGCTTGGCCCCTCATTTCCATATGAAAGTGTATACGGGGGCCCGGCGGTCCCCAGAGTGCGCCGACAGACCGTGCGCCGCCCCCATTCAGCCCTCATTTCCTCTCCGACAGCGAGCCCTCGCCGAATCAATCATGTTTTTGCTCTGGCGCCGTCCAATGGCATTGGATCTCCACCATCCAGGCATCCGCCTTTATCTGTGTCTTCACCACAGCGCTCCTCTTCAGGGCTGGGTATCGTTCAAAAGTACCGGTACTGATACCAATACTGTGACTTCGATACCGGTTCCTAAACAATACTTTTGTTGAAACCATTTTTATGAAACAAAAACAAATCACAACATCACACGTTACAGCACAAATCTTTTTATTTTTCAGCTCCTACTACGTGAGCCCCGTCTCTGTGCGTAACGTAGAGTTTTTCCTGCCTGCCTCTACAACGTTACACAGCCAATCACAAACATTATTTAGATCTTGGTAGAAGCATGCTGCTTGCTTATTGGCTCACTGACTCTGATGAGATTTACTCATTAGGTATTGAAATTGGGTATTGAATGACGAGGCATTTTTCGATACTCAATACTTTAGAGGCAATTGGATCGGTGCCTAAAAAGTATTTAGTTCAGTACCCAGCCCTACTTCTCTTAACACATTCACAAAATACTAAATAATACACACCTAAACTCACCTACGAGCATATACTCACATTCTCCTGCTCTCTCTCTCTCTCTCTCTCTCTCTCTCTCTCTCTCTCTCTCTCTCTCTCTCTCTCACTCTCACACACACACACACACACACACACACACACACACACACACACACACACACACACACACACTGTCACCATCTGTCAATAAATGGGACAGCACTTACTGATTCACCTAATTAGCAATCAATTAGCTTGTTACCACCAGCAGTAATTACCTTTTATAGAGCCAGAGAGGAGTGCAGCTGCTGCCACTAATAAAACCTGGACCCTCTTCACCGGCCCTCCACACCTAACAAGCCCTGTCTGAGAGAGAGTTATAGGCCAAGGGGAGCAGACTGTGTGTGTGTGTGTGTGTGTGTGTGTGTGTGTGTGTGTGTGTGTGTGTGTGTGTGTGTGTGTGTGTGTGTGTGGGAGAGAGAAAGTGTGTGTTGCAGGCAGGAGGGGGGCCCAGCAGAGCAAACACAGTCCCCAAGGGGCCTCTCTTCTCTCCCTTTCTAACGGGCTTAAATCCTCTTTTAATGAATATAGGGTCAAGCTAAATGGGAAATCCATCATGGCAATAAAAGCAGGAGGCTTCAGCCAGGAAGGTTTTGGAAAATGTGAATAGGCTGACTTTTGACAATGTGGGACAATGTTATGGATCCAACTCTTCTCTTTTTGTTTTTAGCTGTGTGGCTCTATGGAATGGGAATGCCTGTGTGGTTCAGCCCAGATTGAAATAACTCAACAACTATTGGATGGATCGTCATGAAATTTTGCACAGACATTCACGGTCTCCAGAGGCTGAATCCAACTGACTTTCATTTTCCCCTTACCTTTCCTCTAGCGCCACCTGCAGGCCAAAAGTGTTTACTTATCCAGTGAAATATCTCAAAATCTCAGCATCAATTGTTGTATAGACATTCCTTGTTCCCAGATGATATATCTTTATTATATATTTGAGATGGAGCTGACTTTAGCTACTTTATATACTGTTCGGTAGTTTCATCAAATGTTTAGTCCAAAAGCCAAACATATCTCCTTTGCTCTGCTCTCCTCCGCTAATGTCCTTAAGCATCCAGGACACCTTTTTGTATTGAATCCATCTCTTATAATCCACCATGCTCTGCTTACTCCTCCCTGCGTCGATTCAAGCTTTGACTTTTTATTAAACACAAACTTTGAATCCTTTAATCCTAAATGCAGCGCTTAAACCCCTGAAGCAGTGAGGGAATAAATAAGCATGTTTTTTTTCTTCTTCTTCTTTTTTTCCCCAGCAGCACTGGGGCTCACAAATACCTATTTGGAGCCACAGCCCCCTGTTTACTTGTAGCAGCATGTGGGCTAACAATGGCCCCGAGTGACAACCAAGGTTAATCCTATATGTCGCCATTATGCGGGGTCAAGCTTCCTCGCCATATATTTAGTGTGTCATTAATTTCAAACCTGCTACTGCTGCTGCAAGAGCAAGCTGCACGCACACACACACACACACACACACACACACATATACACACACATGCATGAATGTATGTGAGCAGATGGATGCACACACACACACACACACACACACACACACACGCACGCACACAATGACTCGCTACATTAGCTAAATAGCCAAAGCTCCGTCTCTCTCTTTTCCTCTCCCTAATGAGACGGGTCTCTGGATCATGTAGTCTATTCATCATTCTGCTTGTTCCAATCTAGCTCTTCTTTTATCAGGGTTACGTTCGAGGGCCGAAGTCGTCAGAGGCGACATAAATCACCTGTCAGCAATGGTCCCTGGGCTCCCATAATGCTCTATTAGCGGTTCCACCACCATTATTGACAAAGCAGTGGTCAGGTATCACGGCCTGTTCATCTATTTTATAGAGCATGGTTATTGTTTGTTATTTCATTGGAGTGGACTGCTATTTTGGCTAGGCCTCTGTTGCAAAAGAGATCCTGTATTTTAACAGAGCTGGATACACACAGGTCAAATAGACAATTTAAATAGGCTTTAGCCATGGTGCCTGCACTATAAGGCTTGGTGAGAGTGCATATTTAATCAGCGGAGAGGGCTTGCATGTCTGCATTCATTTTTTGGTTCATGTGCCAACGCTTAATGGAACCAAACAACCACTGAGTTGTGAAGCAGGAGGAGCTATTTCTGGTGCCTCTGGTTGTGTAAGTAAGTCCCATTCACCTCCTCTATAGACAGTGTTACAGTACATGACTCACAGCTGCAGCACTTCTACGGCTTGTATCGTCATAAAACTCTCCCTGTTGAATCATCAGCACAGAAAAATATATATGTGTTTGCTTTCTTTAAATAAAATGTAATTTTAGGGGACGACCTCTATCTCACCTGGTAGAATTTGTGCCCCATGTAGGCTGAGTCCTTGGCAGCGGCCCGGTTTGAATCCGACCCTGGCATTTGCTGTGTGCCACCCCAAAAACAAAAACAAACAAAAAACTCAGTAAGCAACAGCTAACAATGAGAAGCTACTAACTAATTGTTGTACACGCTGCTTTTTGCTAATAAGAGAGGAGAGAACAGGCTGAGATGGATAAAACACAGCAGAGTTCAGTAAAGAAAAGAAAGGATCAGATTTTGATCAGCTTTGCTTTAGCTGATAGCGATGCATTCAAACATGCCCGGATTGGCCCTGATGCTCCACTAATCCTCGGGATCTGCGCGGGACGTCTCTAGTCATTTGCTATCTTAACCAATGATTCACTCACAGAAACAAAATTCATTTAGGAGCTTTTTCATCTGAGCTCTCTTCACAACAACCTTGTTAAACATTAAAATCCTGAAGTGCACGTGTGCATATAGCAGGTTCATTACATGGTTTAGATACAATGGGCTTCTCATTGTATTCTAGTCATTCACTGATGGCGTCCCATGAGAGGAAACCCCAGAAAGAAGCGTTTAACCTCCTCCGAAACCCTGAGAATCTCAAGTAAGATGGAAGAAAGTGAAGGAAGATGCCTTTGCTATCTCTTTTCATGAGAAAGTCGACCTCTCAGCCCCCACATCTGCAGCCAGTCCCTCAGGGCTGATCAGAAAAGACAGGATATGACCTCATCCGTGACCCCATGACCCGCGGAAGTGCTTCAAAAGAAAACGAGAGTTCATCTAGGGAAGACTTGCACGAAAGTTACTGGGATCAATGCTCGGATTTTCTTTTTGTTTTACGATGAACATGTGTCAAGTAAATGCTGTCTTTGTTTATTCTGCGCAGCTGTAAAGGAGCATGGCGGGTCCTGCAGTGGAACCGCTCGGTGTACTGTACTGTACTCCCACTTTAAAGTTCAGCTGGATCAGAGCATAGAGCATTTATCCTTCATGTGTGAGACAAGTTCTAGTTTCAAGCATGTTAGAAGAACAAATTCAATTTCATTGATTGGTAAAAGAACCTGCTGAAGAGCAAACCCCAAAGAAGGCAATTTCCTCACACTTGTATTTGTGGTATGTGGGGAAAAAAGTTTTAAATAGCGAAACTGCACTACGATCGAGATACTAAATTACTTTTTTTTTTTTACAGTGTAGACATCAGTGATATATTTTCTTGGGTATGTGGATAAAAAGACATATCAAGTTTCACCCCAAACCACCTGTCTGTCTGTCTGTTTGTCTGTTTGTAGTGAGCCTCTCTTCATGCGTAGTTACTCTCCCATCAGCCTCCTGCACTGAACACTGTTTGTCTGGTCATGCATGGCTGTGTATATGTGTGTGTTTATATTTGTGTGTGTGTGTGTGTGTGTCTGTGCTGTCTGAGAGAGAAATAAAGGGAGGAAGAGAGGAGATGGGTAAAGACAGAGAGACAGACACAAAAAACAGAGACAAGGGGGACAGTCCCTGGTCTGCAGCCAAGTGCACAGATCCATCCCAGGGGAACACACAGTCTGTACACCTGTTCGAACCAGCTGGCCGCTGCTACCTGTCTCAGTGGCAGCTTCGCTCTCAGACACACACCCACACTAACCGGGGTGGGGGAGAGTTGGCAGCGGGTGCGTGGAGGAGTTAAGCTGTTCACTGAGTGCAGGCGAGGATCTGAAAATGGCGTGGGCGCATCTGTGTGTGTCTGTTAGAAAGGCTGGAAGAACAGCAGGCAGATCGCTGGTTCTGACACCTGACTGAGGGCTCTTGAGCAACAAACGGCAAACCTCTCTCCCCAAAGCTCAGCCCAGTATCCCTAGGAGTTCACGTCCATATTGTACAATTCTGCACCTCGTAATTTACATCCAATGCGAGCATTCAGTGCAGCTTCCAGCATGGTGTGTTTTTTCTGGAGCGTGTTAGTAGTTTGCTTCCTGTCACAGACCTGCAATCTGTGTTTGCCTTTTTACTGGCATATTTACATGGTGTTTTTATACAACAATGTTCATGAATATGCATGGTCCCTATCAAATAAACCAATAAAATAAAAATACTGACTATAACTACAATATTTCGATTACTTTAACCAAGTGTTTTAGTTGCCTAATAAATCTTAACCATTTGTCATACCAAAGTTCTGCTAACCTAGGTGCAAAAAGAGAATAAAGAAAGAGGGAAAATCAGCGTTTCTGTCTGTCCGTATATTTTAAATCAGTAAAGGAAAAAGAAAAAGGCAAACGGTAAAAAGAGAATAGAAGCAGGACATTTCCAAATGAATGAATGAATGAACAGATGACCCCCCCGGGCCCCTCCCCTCTCCTCTTCTGGGCACCACAGATGTGCGTGTGCTGCGGGTGATAAACGTCAAACCAATTGAAGCGCTGCGACACCGGCCGTATTAAAAAGCCTAAATGGCATTTGCATGCTGTAATTACTGCTGGCTGGCCTGCTCTTTGTGTCGGTGGCCACAGGGGTCCTGTTGAGAAATTACCCCTGAGTAGGTGCTGGAGAAATGAGGTGGGAAAGGTGTGGTGAGGTCAGAGCGGCAGCATGTCCGCAGCCGACTGCTGCTCCGAAAAGCCACCGCTGAATCTCACACCGTGTGTGTGTTTGTGTGTGTGTGTGTGTACCATCCTTTCCTTTTTAAAGGTGCATTTTGACCATTTTGATCATCTGTGCTGTTGAAGATGGCACCTTGTATTAAATTCCTCTCGGGGATAATAATGTTCTCGACATGGAAGATCACATTCAGCAGACATGACACCCTGACACCAGCCGCCAAGGCCTGCAAATGTAAATCTCACAAGATTAGATATCTATAAGCAGCTTGTGTGTGTGTGTGTGTGTGTGTGTGTGTGTGTGTGTGTGTGTGTGTGTGTGTGTGTGTGTGTGTGTGTGTGTGTGTGTGTGTGTGTGCGTGCGTGTGTGTGTGTGTGTCTGTGTAGGTGTTGGATTAAAACAGAGGCAGAGGGTGGTGTTAACTGTGTGTGTGTGTGTGTGTGTGTGTGTGAGTGCGCCCCTGTCTCAGATCTCGTCCCCTGAAATAGACTCTCACTGCGTCCCATCCAGCAGGGTTCCTGATCATTCGCTTTACACTGGAACCAAAAACCGTCCGCTTGACATTTTTATCGACGTTATTTACAGTGGCAACCTTGTCGAGTTTGAACAGAATGCAGACAGAAAGGAGCCATGCAGTGTTCGGGTGTTTACAGATTCTCTTCCATACTAGCAATTCAGGGAGACCAGGGCTCGGTACCAACCAAGATACCATATTAAACACAAGTACCTGAGTCCTAGGTTACATTTGGCTCATCTAGGAGCCAAAGGTCTTTAGTTGCACAGTTAAGAGCTGCTGATTTTCCTTTGGCTGTTGACTTTAGAGGATTCAAATTTGTTTGAGGAAAATGGATTGTGATATTTGGGCGTAGTGGACAGTGAGTCCCATTTTCTTTTGCACTGTATATACTATCATGAGTGTTAATTCTCCATGAAAAGGCTCAACAAAACCCTGAAATATTGGGTTGTAAGTAATGGTAAATTGTTTTTTATTTTTGAGTTTGCTAACTTTGTGATGATGATGATGATACTTGATTAGGAAGCCTTCTGAGTATTATACAGAGGGCCCTAGTTTAACGATCTAAGCGCACGGTGTGAAGCGCCTGGCGCAGGTGCATTTAGGGCGTGTCCAAATCCACTTTTGCTAGTTTGACGGCGGAAAAAAAGGGTCCATGCACCGGCCGCATGGTTCAAAAGGGTTGTACTTAGTGTCTTCATTAATCATAGGTGTGTTTTGGGCGTAACATGCAATAAACCAATCAGAACGTCATCTCCCATTCCCTTTAAAAGCCAGGCACGTATCTTGGCGCATTGCTATTATGATGGCGGATTTGCACCGTAATATTTTTACTTGTAATCTTTTGCATGTGTGTGTGCTGCTGCGCTTCCCTGTGTGTGTAAGAAGCATAGTGTGTGCGCTCTGTGCATAAGCCTAGGCACATTTTACTAATTTGCTGTTAAAATAACAATGAAATGCTGCGCTATTGACTTTAGACCACGTTTTTGTTGGTCAATGGCACAATCACTTCCCGCTGCCTCAAGATAGCATTACACCAAGAATTCACCTGAACACACCTCCCTGTAAGACCATGGGCACCGGGGGCAAGATAGGGCCCTGTATGTGTTTTGTCAGTGATTTGATAGATTTGGTTGTAGACATGACTGTCATGTATTTATTCATAGAACCATTTCTGCAAAGCTTCAATGTGTTCTTTGTTAAAGGTGTCAGATAGGCTTTTAGTTTGAAAGGCCTCTGGCACACAGGAGGCCATGCTCTTTTACTTTTGTTGGCACCAGATGTAATTAGAAAAATGGTTGTACTAGAAAAGCAGCACAACCTGATAGCAATGTTACACATAAGAGGTGCAGGGCAAAAAATGACTTATATTAATTTATTAGTTCACGTTGAATGTTTCTTACAGGAGTTCCCTGAGACTGAATCATCTCGATGGTTAGGATGGAATTCAGTAGGAGAGTGGGAGGCGGCAAAGAGCTGCATTTGGCAAGTTAAGTACTTTAATTGGCAAAAAAGAAAGTCTAACTAAAATAAAGTAAAAATAAATAAATACTAAAAACACTGAAAAAAGACAGTTATACTGCATTTCTCTTTTTTTTCATTACAGCAACAATCTGATATGTCAATCTTAAACCTGGCTGGATGAAAATTGCAACCAAATGTAGTTTTGAATGCTCAGTGTAAAAACATTCCTATTTCCCAGATCAGCCTTGATATAAACCCGCCATCATGTTCTGTCTAAATGTGTTTTTAAAAGGATTAGGCCGAGCAGGTGACAGTATTGATCAGTGATGCATGATATCTTATTTTCTCTCCTGCTCACTATCTACAGTATATATATATATATATATATATATATATATATATATATATATATATATATATATATATATATATATATATATATATATATATATATGTATGTCAGTATCTATCACACTATGGTTTACAGATGTTTTCTGTCTTCTATATTCTCAACAGTGCTATTTGTGTCTAATTTCTTATCAAAAAAAGATGTTAGGATAATTACACTACTAGTAATTGTGCTAACAATTGGTTGAATTGGTCCATTTACTGGCAGCTTTTCTCCTGGAAACCCATTATTCTAAATTTGAGCTTAGATACATGGAGCATATTGTGAAATCAATATTATGTGATTGACAAGTGAGTCTCTGGCTGTAAACTCCACCCACCTGGCACTCTAAGCTGGGTTAAACAAGCACAACAATTTTCAAACAGCATTTCTTGCCTGAAATAAAAAAAATTGCATCTACTGAGGCTGAAAAAGGTGTGTGTGTGTGTGTGTGTGTGTGTGTGTGTGTGTGTGTGTGTGTGTGTGTGTGTGTGTGTGTGTGTGTGTGTGTGTGTGTGTAGCAAGCAAGCAAGCAAGCTAATATGCATTTGCACTATTGATTGTGTGTGCAGCAGAATGGCTCTGCATGTGCATATACTGTATGCACGCTTCGGGTGTGTTTCTACTTGTACAAGCGTGTGTGTACTGAGCGTGAGCTACAGTGTGTGCGTGTGTCAGCATCATCGCTCCATCTCCCACGGCGTCTCCTGGAAGCTGACAACTGGATAATAGCTTTTTACTTTTCCAGAGCAGGGCTCTGGAGAGAACTAATATGATTATAAATCATTATTCAAATAGAAAGGTGAGGCGCGGCACTCAGGATAGTAAGAGAGCATGATAATAGCATCATTACCTTTTATTTATAATTCAGTTTTTTATTTTATTTTTTTTGCAAACGTGGCAACTCAACCTAATGCAAGACTACAGGGGATTTTTCTATGTGATATGGGGGGTGTACATGCATCAAACCATCCAGGAGAGGAGAGAGAGGTACAGATGAAGTGATTTCAGAAAGGGAACATTCATAATAGGGACAGGTGTTTGATGGGATTTAGTTTGTTACAATGATGAAAATATTATGCATGTGAATTTTTGGTTGTAGTGTTTATTTTCCATCCTAAATAAACCGCCCCATCAGATACAGGTAGAGTTATAGAGTTATTGATTTTATAACAAGCAGATACAAACCTTTCCAAGTCAACGTCGTCATTAACTCAGTAATCAAACCCACTCATTCAAAACATTATAGTTGTGGGACTACAAATTTTCTCACAAAAAAAGTAAAAAATAAGGAAAATCTGAAGGTATTAAAAAATCTTAAATTCCATTGACAAAGATCTTAAATATTTTTTTCTAAAGTTAGTTATGAAATGTTTTGTATTTGAGTTTGGCAAAAACAAGCAGGTAAACATTTAATTTATGTAACATTCATATACGGACTTATTCAGGTCCATGATTAACGATTAACTAATGATATTATTAGGACTTATCGGTAGATACTGCTGGGTAGGGCTGCAACTAACCATTATTTTCATAGTTGATTAATCCGTCAATTATGTTCTTGATTAATCGATTAGTTGTTTGATCTATAAAAATGTCAAAACATGGTGAAAAATGTGGATCAGTGTTTCCCAAAGCCCAAGATGATGTCCTCAAATGTCTTGTTTTGTCACCAACTCCACAAGATATTCAGTTTACTGTCACAGAGGAGAGAAGAAACTAGAAAATATTCACATTTAAGAAGGTGGAATCAGAGAAATCTTATTTTTTTTTATAAAAAAATGACTCAAACTGATTAATTATTAGTTATCAAAAACGTTGACGATTAATTTAATAGTTGACAACGAATCGATTCATTGATTCATATCATTGCACCTCTACTGCTGGAAGGTGCTGACAAACATGTAAAGTAAATGGCAATAAACTCATGCACTTGGTACGTAATTCTTGGCCTCATCATCCCTGCTGGTTTTCATGCTGGTATCTTTTGTACTTTGACTGGTATGACGATGAAGCAGGTATTAAATTGCTGATTAAATTGGTTTTAAAATGTCTTTAAAAGCCTGATATAACTTGGCGAACCTGCAGAAAACACTGGTGAGAATTGAGTAGACCTTTAAAGAAAGTGGCACAACCAAATTCATCCGCGCATCTCTGCAAAACATTTGTTTCTAGAAGCTTGGTGATGCCGTGACATTATATTATCCAGTATTTCGAAAAAGGGAACATTCAAACGAGGGAGACACTTTGGTAATGAAAGAATCCTGTTAGCTGTCAGCTGTTAGCGTGCAAGGTAGGATGTAGCAAAACTTCTCGATTGCTCCTCCGATTCGTCTGTGGCTGCTTGAACTTGGCTGACCTGGACAGCCGACTTGTGTTGTATATTGAAATCAGACTTTGATTCCACTTTGAGTGCAGTTTTACGGATTTATCTGATGCTCTCATCCAGACAAAGATCCAGCGTCATTTCGACAGGGAAGCCATTCTGCGACTTAACTAACCGCTTTGTTATTCTGCTGCAGTTCAGGTACAAGCTCCTGATGAGCAGGCAGTGCATCAAATGTCACTAAAATTCAGGTGATTTAGCAGCCGATTAGTCACGAAGCTGGAGCTTTGTGTGAAGTACGACAGGGAGGGAGAATAGAGCAAATCCATCTTTGTCAGAGCACAAAGATGCTGCTCGCTACAGACTTAGCAATTCCCTCGCTGACAGTTCAGTAAATGTAAAGTGACTGAAACAATGTCATCTACAGTTTAAGATAAGGTTGCCATTACACATCTCAAGGGTAAAGAGACCCAAGAGCTGATTGAGGATCAGTATTGCCTTTGAGGTTATGTCAGCTCTTACCAGGCAAAGATAAAAATCGGTGCCTTGATGTTCGCTCCAACAAAAATGTTTCCACTTAATCCAACCATGTAATAAGGCTCTCTGCTTCCATTATGTGTATGCATGTGTGTGTGTGTAGTGGTTGCACACACAGTAGAGGTGTGTATGCCCTCATGTGTATACTTGTGTGTGTGTGTGCATGTTTTTGTTTTAATGGTGTCCCACTGAGTAGGAATCTCACCATTTGTCCTCCAGCTGATTTCTGTAAATGCAACAAAAGAGGCCCAACCCAGTAACTTTATTGTTGGCCTTCCAGCTCTAAGGCTTTACAGATGTCACTCTCAACTCCTCTGCTGCTCATTGTGCTGCAGAGCAGCATATAGCCAAAACAAATCCAAATTGATTTCAATAATTACAGGCATCAGAGTAAATCAAACCCACCAGCCACTTAAAAAAAGACACACATACAAGCTCACACACTGCTCCAAGCAGTCCCTGCATCTGCCCATCATATAAATATCTCATTTATACTTAGCCATGTCACGTGTCTTGGGTCGATCTTATAGGTATCAAAAATCAAAAAAGCCCAATTGAAAAATGGATTGAAATCCGGTCGTCCAAACCATCTTGAAAGTTGATTTGAGATGCATTTTAACCAGATGTTGAAGAGGTGTAAATGTGTCTGTCTATCCAAGACACATGCATAATCTTTTCTCCTCCAACTGCAGCCTTTCCCCTGTCTCATTAAACAACTGGAAAAAGCAACTCCAGCATGCACTGGTGCAGAGAGACACCGACAGAAACTGCACCATCACCGTCTGCAGAAGATCAAAGTTAAACATCTGTAGCCTCTTTATCACAGTCTCTATATCAGCTCTGGCCAATAACAGTGTTTGCTGCGGTTATCAGTTCTTCCCATTCTGACCAACACCAGCATCCTCTGCTAACTATGTGGTTACCTTTTCATAGCAATTATTTCTGAGGTGCCCTTAAGCAAGGCCCTGAGCCTCTGTTTACCTCAGTGGAGAGCTCCTTGGTGGAGAACAAAAGATGCTTTTCTTTGAGCAAAAAGAAAAACTTTGACAAAAGAACATGCAGATTCAGCAAACGTTTTCAGTCTGAGCTAAAGGTGTTTTGCTGTGTTTTTCTCAGGGTACTGAGATTAAGAAATGGGACTTTCGCCAGCACAATAAAATCATTTTTATAAACCATGGTGAGGACTGTCAGAGCTGCAGGGTTCTGCTCAGGGATGATAAAGCGGGATAAGGTGGGAGACCTGGCCTAGTAGCCAGAGGAAGTGGGGGACCATCATTAGTGTGGCACCAGGAATGTTGTACACTTGACCTGACAGCCCTCGTTGTCCAGATAAGAGTGAGGGATGAGTTTCAGACCATCCTTCCTTTTCCTCTCATTTTCTACAGTGTCTAAAAACGTTGCCACCAGATATAAAATGAAACAGAAAAAATAAGAAAATGTAACTGCTCAGATTCTGGCCACTCTGGATGCAATGTTTCACTGGCTCAGTACCACGTCTTCATCTCTCCTCCTCCTCCTCCTCTTCCTCCCCGCCCTCCCTCCCTATCCCCGGCAACAGCACAGAGTCTTGTTAAAAGACTGATGTCTGCCCCAGTTTAACTAATTAATCTTTCTCAACTTAAGAGTGTTTCCTAAAGGCCCGGCAGAACCCATCAGACCAATGAGGGATCACACCTGGGTTTTATGGCGGAGATACATCACTTTACATCAGCTGACAAGAGAACATTACACAGAGAAATGCCTGTGTTGGATTTTTTTTAAATTCCTTTTACCGAATATCTCTGATATTCTACAGTGCTACACTCGAGTTTGGGTTTAGAGATGCCTGAGATCAGATATTGTTGTATATGAGGTACTGTTCTCTAAATCCATGTGTTAGTATACTGATCATTTACATGATGAATTACAAATTTACGTAATCTGTGATCTGTGCTTAATTTAAGAAAAATAGTGAAAATAAATTCTATGGGGATATGGTCTGGTGGCCTTGTGATTAAGATGCATAACATATGCTATGATCACAAGGGTTTGATTCCAGCCGGGGACCTTTGTTGCATGTCATTCGCCTTCTGTTTTTCCCGTTGTTTCCTGACACTTCTCGACTGTTCACTGACGAAGAAATATACCTGGACATTAGCCCGTTTCTACAAACTGGTATAATTTACATTTACATACATCTGTCCAGCCTCCTTTACAGTAAGCTGTGTGTTGCAACAGCAACTTTGACCTGGGAAAACGTGAGCAGATTAACCCAAACACTATATTTCTCAGCAAGACATCCAAAGGCACACTCAGATCAGCTTAGAGAAATAACCCCTCTAGTGAGTTCTGGATCGGCACCTGGGGTTTTCAGGCCAGGTGGTGCTCACTGTGCGAAATAACCCAGTACCAAGTTGTATTGGAACTTCTCCAGTCAAACAATATCTGCATTTAATCCTCTATGTACCCAGATCTATAAAAAAACACTATTTGTGTGGTTTTTCTAGCAGCCAATCACCGCAAGCTTTCTTCGATTTAATGCGACTTGTGATTGGCCCACTACCACAGCAGCTACAACCTATACAGTTTGTATGTGTCTGTATGAGTTTGTAGTGAAGTCGAGCACAGTGTATTTGACGGATTTGCCAGTTCAAAGTACTGAGATTCCACCATCCAACATCCAAAATTATGGCTAAACTACAGACCTTTGGCATCTGATGAAGAGAAATGCATAACAAACTGATGATGGGTATCGAATGAAGTAGAACAAAAAGGTATCAAATTAGATACATCATTGGTATCGGTATTACTTTAGGTGAACTGGTATTTGTTCTGGTATCATAATTTATAAATAAATCAAAACGATACCTAGCCCTTGAAGCCAGTCACCCAAGTCTCACTGCACAGAACCCTCATCTTGGCTGCTTGTATGTGCAATCTCATTGCCAAGGCAGGAAGTAGTATCCTATATGTAGCGGCCAGTGGGGGTGTGGAGGTCAGGGTGGTGGATGTGGGTGTAGCTCCTATGACTTTCATGCATGAGAACTGGAGTTTGTGTCCCACAGACCTATAATTAACCCTGGTCTTTCCCTACCCTTAACCATACCATAGTTGCCATGTGCAGATATTATAGAAACATTGCCATTGGAAAAAACACACTGTATTGTATCTGTCATATCATATCATATCAGTGTTGTTGTCTGGCGGATGAGACCATATGTGAGAGTTGTAATAAAGACTTCATCCCCATGGTCTGATACAACAGCCTGCATTACTGCAGCCAATGTACTTAACCAGCCATTAATCTGACTTGGACAGGTTTCCTCTTGTAAAGATATTCTTCATCTGACAACTCTGGAAACTCTGAAAAACAGTACATACAAAATACATTTCAAATATTAGCTTAAAGCCTTAAAACTGCTATTTTATGTCTAGTATTGTGACAGTCTAACTACAGCAAATTAATCACCATGGTTACATGTGCAATTTTACTTACGCCTTGGCACATCAGATTGGATCTTGGCTGCATTGAGTTCCTCCTGTATAAAGGAAAAAAAACTACAGGAAACACTTCTGTCTCCTTGGGAACCAAAAGATAACAACAAAAGCTCCTCTATTTTTACACAACTCTCATTTATATTGAGCATCAAAAGTGAAACCCCGGCCAATGCAACCTCCTCTGAGAGGATTGACATCTCATTGTTGCATCCTATGTTTTTTTTTTTTTAAAGGAAATCTGCTGGATTGCTTTATAAAAAGAATGCTTTTAGTGTTTCTGGCAGCAGAAAAGACGTTTATACCCTGGATGAGTTGCAACATCCCATCCCACAAAAAAGAAGGGGATTTATGGGAAATGTCTTCTTAATGCGGACAAATCTCTAACACTAACACAATCTTTGTCGTAGATCATCTCAACCATGATCTCATTTGTTTGTCACTATACCCAGATGTTAAAGGTAATTTGACAATGATATATTGATGTTAATAATTACTAGCTTTAAAATCTGACCTTTTGAACATGCAGACAGTAACAAATTATGTCTTGTTCATCATAAATCCAGAATACATAATGTTGCCTCACTGTCTAGGCCAGGTAGGATTGTCTGTCTGCAGGAGTATGAGCTCTTATGTCAAAGCTTCATTACGTCCTGGTCCATGCTGATTGTTACCAGCTGTACTCCAACATACTGTCTTTGTGTGTATACATGCATGTTCATTGGTTCGTAGAGTCAGTGGAGGTTGGCTGGTGAGTGAGTTATATCCTGCAATGATCTAATGAAGGTCCTGGAGAGGAGGACAAGATACTCTTGGTATGTCCTACATACCATGGAAATGTAATGCCAAATAGCATCCCTTATGATTTTTTTTTTTTTGCTTCAGAGTAGAATGATAAAGAATGTAATGTCAGTGTGGGAGCTAGACTGGGTAAACCCCGCCCAATCTGCCGGCGATTTGATTTCTCCCTGCAGCTCAGGCTGGAAACCTGTACGTTTATCTATCCTGCTTCCGTTACAAATTTGCGGAAACCAATCACAAACTGGCTTATCCACCTGGCGCGCTATTGGTGGGTTTAACACGAAGACGATGGAGAAGCGACCAAGCAGCTTTTTGTTTAACTTCAACAAGCTAGCCACCGAAGCGCATCAACCCGTTGATGCCGCTGTTGGTTGAAGGACTATCCAATTGCGTACAGTCATTTGAACTATGCCCGTTGATCACGCCTCTTTTGCAGAGAAAATACAGAGCAGACTCCCCAGACTAATGGTCTGGTGATAGCCAGACCAAGCCTTATCCCAGTTTTGAGAAATCTAGATAAGCTACCTGGAGTACTCAGAAGAAAACTGGAATAATATAGCATGTAAACAACTTAAACAGGTCCAAGACTCAAAACTGGGATACTACTGTGCATGTAAACACATTCAGTGTCTGCTGCTAAATATGTCTAAAAAAAAGCAACAGTTTGAAATGAAATTTCAGTGGATGATTTGATAGGCGTCGACTGGCACGTTGCAGAACTCAGTTACATGTTGATTTCATAAAATCACACCTCGTCCTCAGTGGGAGTCCCACTCTCTCACGGTGGATTGATCCTGACCCTAACTTGACTTCCAAAGCCAATAAACAGCCAGTACATGCTGATGAAGGAGAAGTGAAACTGTTACTTTTGGCTCCCTGTTCTCTGCTTTGATGTGAAATCACCAGAGGACCTTGGCTGATAGACTAAATATATACAGACATCTGCACCTCACTTCATTCGTGTTTTATGTTCTTTGCAAACATGTTATTTTTTTCTTTTACCCGCAACTGTGGAGAGAGTCATGGTAGGCTAATGAAAATCGGCTGTCGCTCCGTGATTGATTGCACGAACAGCCAATTGGAACCCTGCTCACACAAAATTGGTTTCATGTAAACCAACAGTGGCACTGCTGCTTCTTCATTTCATTAAATGTACTAGGGCCTTTTTATCCATCACTTGTATTGAATGAAAGACAGCCAGACAGGATAGCTATAGTATAGATTCAAAACCATGTGTGCAACAGTGCAAATAATTCCACTTTTCATCAGAAGGATGGAGAATAGAAGGGAGAACGAGAGCAGAAAAACAAAGCATGTGCCAGATGAATTAATGAAGTATATATCATAGAAAATGACTTCTTTACAAAGCGAGGGTCATGTACCTGTGCTGGATTTAAGAAGCTTCTATGAGTTATCATGCTATCATTCCACGCTGTCAGTGCCTTATTATTTGGAGGATCAGTGACGCTTGTATTATATTTCACTCCTTACTCCTTTCGGGAACCTTCCACTGCAGCCCTGCTGAGCCCACTCATAACTGGGGGAGTTTTAGGACTTCATAAGTTTTCCCAGAGAAAAGCCACAAGACTGATTTAGCTGTAATCTTATCCTATGTCTTTATAGAAGCCAGATCTGGTGCATTGCAAGCTGCGCAGTCAGGCTCGGAGATATATGATATAAGCTGTGGAAATGAGTCCCCTCCTAAGTTACAGGGGTACAACTGAAGAGATGAGCTATAGTAGGCTCTGTTTGATGGGCAAAAAGAAAAGACACTGTAGGTTCTGTAAAGGTGAACAGTCACAGGACAGAAACTGCACTGACGAAGAGTTGATAATGTTTAAATAATAATGGTTAGACCCAGAAATTGGCCCCCTAATCCGACGTTGAAAAAGTGTGGGGAGAGGGTGTCCTGAAACTATTTGACCACGCGACAGTTCTGATGGCATATACTGGCCCCTTATAGGCCAGTGTGATTCTTCTCATGTTAGATCAGTCTGTAAAAAGAGTTTTTCTCCTCACTGTACATTGAAAAAAACTTCATCTGACTGCAATAATAATAAGTTGTGTCCCTCCATTTGTTTATAGCCGTCATACTGCATGGATGAATAAATGAGTATCCAGCACAATGCTTTACGTACACCGTATGAGCAACGTGTTGTCATCCTACTGTATGCTATTGCAGTGTTAAACATAAGATATGCAGTGAGTCTCTATCAAATAGATATTAAAACTGATGAGTCAATTCATTGCACTTCATGGTCATTAATTAAGGCTTTAATGGCAAAATAAGTTATACAATCCATCATTGATGCAGCCTGTGAAAAGAAAACATTCTTCTTCCTACGCATTATCACTTTCCCCCTCATTGTTGCTCTTACCGCTCCCTCTTGCACACCCGGTGCCAAATATTGCATACAAATTGTGTTGCATATCATTGAGTTGGATTTGGGGAACATCTGCCTAATTGCTTTACAGCACAAAACAAAAAAAGGGTTTACTTTGCAGTTGATAGACTATTTAATTCCACTTACAATATTCTGAGTGTAGAGTTTCAGCATCAAAGTGGATATGTGTTGTTAGCTTGTATCTTTTCACTTGCTCTTTAACAGTGTAGACCAAGCGAAAGCGAACAAAATTGATCACAGTGCCTGTGCCACTGTTTGTGACTTTGTGCCAGGCAGCACTGCATGCTTGTCTCTGTACTCTTGGAGGCATTGTCTTTTAAAGGGGGAATCCCAGAGTCTGGAATAATGATATTCTTCACAAATTGTACAGCATTAAAAGACAAAACGTTCCCCCTCATTTGCATAACATTATTTTTTTCAACTTTTGTACCCTCCCTTTCCTCATGTCGCCAGTCAGTCCCATGTCACCTGCTAACCCACAATGCCTTGTGAAGCAATTCATTCGCATCCAGAGGGGCGAACTTCTCGTGGGTCCTCACCATAAAACAAATGAAATGTCACCAGAAAAGGGCTGAGATACTGACGGAGCGCAATATCAACTTCAGTTGGTTTATGGGAAACATGGTCTTCATTTTAAGGGAAAATTTAATAAAACAAGAAATTTCAATGATATTTGATTATTGACTGTCAGTTGGTATCATGACCTAGGAATATTTTAGTATAAAGAGAAAGACAGGAAGAGAAACACATGCAGACAGGGAGCGAGGAAGAGAGCACACGAGAGAGCTGAATGGAAGGGGAGGGGGTAGCTGTAGCGGGTCGGAGTATCACCGCAAAGCCAAAGCCAAAGTCAGATCAATTTATGCTGCTAAATTCTTCAAGGCGTCTGCTGAAAGCTGGAGGGGGGCTGGGCAGCATTCTTGTTTACTGATGAGAGATAATTTCAAATTCTCTGTAGCAGGAGTCACTGATAGTCACTCATACCAGCATATGAAATATTGGGGCCACACCGATCACAGTGGGACTCTAATGACATATCAGTCTGCTGCAGTAGCGAGGCTACTTGTATACCTTGCGGCTGGATGGGTCAATTTAGATCATGTTCAGAGTATAAATTAATCAGGGAGCTGGGGGAGAGAGTTTCAATTAAGGAAACCTGGATTGAATTGTGCTTGTCTTCTTATGAACTTGTATGCAATTTATGAATATATCTTTATATGGACAAAAGAAATGACCTTAAATCATTTTCCCAGCATCAAAAAGAAGTACCATAATTTCCATTATGAATGCATGCATCCGAGCAAAATATATAGCGCAAAGCCTAAGCTAACCCACGACTGAAATCCCAATCCGTAAATACTGTTTTAAAACAATGCATGAGCAGCGGTGCGTCGACTTATCCCAAATGCAGATGTCAGGGCAGGCTTTCTGCTTATCTGATCTGACACATAACATGACAGATGTATCTGAGCAGTATATGGCACGAGACGAATTATGAAAATGACTTTCTCATTTAAATAGTATTTGTAGCGACGATCTTTGTGTGTGTGTGTGTGTGTGTGTGTGTGTGTAGGGGGGAGATGCATGTTTTTTGTTTCTGTTAAATGAAGAGTGGATGTGATGAATCTAGTGTGAGATTTACAAAGAGACATCCATCAGGATCCTCATGGCTCAGGATCTATATGGGCTATACGTGGCTACCAGAATAACTTTATATAAGGGAGCTGCTGCTCGAACGTGCTCTCCTGTCTTGGGTGACAAACAAATTGACGTCTGTCAGCAGACTGTGGTTAAACTGAAAGCTCAAGGGAGCAAAACAATTTTGTTCTGAGCGTTCAAAGTGTAGTTGGTGTGTGACGGCATGTAAGCTTGGCAGGCGTCCGGTTACAGGGTGGATGCTGCGGAGGGTCGTTTCAGAGCAGTGAGTAGTAAAGAAATCAGGGACGGACACGTAGTAGAGTCATTTCATAGAAACACACTGCAATAACTGCAACATGGCTGCTGTGACTAAAAATGTTAGGTCCAAAAAGATTGTTACGGATATATGGATGGATGGAGTTAGTGTTCCAGGAATATTAGAAACATTTTGATAGGATAATCTGAGCATTAATAATGTCAAAGAAAACAAAGCTTGTTCTATGTTGCATAATCATGTTGCAAGCAGAGATATGCAATGTGACCAGTCGTTGGGCCTGGTGTGGGTTACACCTTGAACCCTGACTTAAAAAAAGAAATTGACCAAATAAATGCAGCAGAGGCTGAGATATCCTGTCCTTTGGTCCCTAATATGTGTCAAGCTTTAAAAAACATAAAAAAAGGTTGCTACACAATGCATCTTTCTTTAGAGCCTTTCTCTAGAGTCCTACAAACTCCACTTTGCCTGTTAGGCTTTCTATTAATCTCTCTCTGTGCTCAATCCGAGAATACTCAAGTTACATCATGAGTAAATTTCTCTTGACAATGCATCTCCAGAGCTTCAGAATGACTCACTGTCTTTGACGTAAAATTAGAAGAACCCCTCTTCAATTCAATCTGTTACCCAGTTGGTCAGAAGACCATTCTTAAGTGGTTGTTTTTCAATCATTTTTTTCCTCATGCATAAAAAGTAGTTAAACTTAACCGCAGGACATGCAGAGAGTTCATTTTTATTTTCTTATGCAAGTGGGTGTTTCACATGTGATCAGCTTCATCTCTGGAACTGGAAGCTCTCCAAATAGTTTGTCCTACCACCTCTTTTTATTACTCTTGACCAGCAGAATGTGGACTAAAACACATGTTCGGGATCACAAATCAGTGTCGATTGACAGTGATTTGATGAAGACGCAAACAAAGTGTCGAGCTGAAGATGTGAGTGACGCCGGAACTGGGCGAGGCCGTCCCGCGGGTTTGACTCGCCTCTGCTGAGTAACACACACTAAAGGAGACATCGCTCAGCGCTGGGAGCACTGTGTTACACAATGATGAGAAGCCAGAGAGGGAAAACGGAGAGAAAAATAAGAGGTAAATGGAGAGCCCGAGCTGATGAAGAGGGGGAAATGAGAGCTGGTTAGAGACTGAAGACGTGAACTCTGGCTGAACCCCCCCCTCACTCTGGCGGCCTCCTTTGCAGCCTCAACGGGATGAGGCATTTGGGTACAACTCCGAGAGCCTGACATCAAACCGACAGCAAGACATGATATCTTATTTTCCTGAGTCGCACTGACACAAATTCAGCTCTCCACTTATTATTTTCTCATGCCTGTAGTGAGAGAAGAAGTGGCGCACGGAAAGAAAAACTCACCGGCAGTCGTCTCCCAGATGTTCATGCAGTTCCTTCACTTTTAATTCAAATAATTTGCAGATTGTTTTCCTGACGGAGGATAAAGACGTTCCCCCTTGTCAGAACTCTTCGCTTTTGATTGAAAGAAATCCTTGACCCGCGTGTGCCTTCAAATTATGCCGAAGGAACACGATTGCATGTGCATGCAATTGTATCTGTCAATCTCTGTGTGAATATAAGACATGTGGACAAGCGTTCACCATATATATATAATCCAATATGCGTGTGTGTTAGTGAGAGGGCGTGAGAGAGAGAGCATTGCAGCTTCACGTCATTTGCAGTCTAAAGAGATGAAATTCATGTTCAAAACATACATTGCATCTAAATTGCCGTAATGAGCGAGAGGTGCCGATTGCCTAATCTGTAACATCTGACAGCGACACATTTTTCGATTTGGCTCACGGCAATTCCAAAGCAGGCGCTCGGCGGTATCGAATTGTCCTGATCCTGCGCCAACATGTCACCTTTCTGCAGCTGTGCTCCCTTGCCTCGCTGACAGGAGCTTCAACAATTAAAGCTGAACAAATAAATGGCTATCACATCGCACAGGGAGGTGAAATTGGCCCACTTCAAGCATATCAATCAGAGCAGATGTGTGTTTAGATAATGGAAAGACCACAGCAGGGCATGCTTCTATCAAGTGTTTCAGAGCTGGAGTGTCCACTCGAGTGTTTTCTAGAACAGCTGCTTCACTGTAGAGAGAGTATTGCAGCAGAAAGTAGTTTCATCAAAGAATACTTTAATTGAACTGGTCGGTTATTAATATTCAAACTTCCCAGCAAGACAGCAACAGACTAATGGTATACGTCAGGTTGGTTTTTAAGACATTTTGAATGCCATTTGGAATACAATATTAACAACAGATTATCGAGATGTATGTATGTGCCATGGTTGGAGAAATTACTTTATGCTACCCTTTTTGCCATACCCTTTATTATCTCTGGCTGTATCAGGTCACTTTGGGAAAATGTATCAGATCAATGAGCAAGACCACTTTACAAAGTACCATGATCTGTAAGGTATTTCATTTCTTGGAATAGCCAAGAGCAGACATTCCTGTCTGGTTATTTTAATCCATAAACAATGGATTTTGTTGTACTACATATTAAAATACATATTAATATTGTAATATAAAATTACAATTATTCCTACTGTGCTAGGATTTTATCACTATTTCCCACTCCTACTAAGAACAATAATTCCCTGCAATATTTTTAAGACTTGCATTCATTGATTTCTTTTGGACACTTGGGGGCAATGCAACAATTTGTAAATATATGAAATATTATCTTATAAAGTTGATATGTAGAATGCGTTCTCAAACAGTGGCTTATTTTCACATTGATCAGACAAAGAGCATTGATATGGAGTCATGTTTCTGCCAATCTGATCAATTTAAAACTACATAGTCTGGTGCCATTTTTGTCAGGGTTCATCACCTCAAGTGACCCTGCATTTGAAATCCTTCTCGTACATGCAGTACTTACACTTCTGGCTATATGCTGCTCTCCACCGTGGCCACAAAGTATGTTTGCCATCCAGCTTCGATAGTAAGTAGAAACAGTTAAGGCCTAAGCAGCAGCAGCAGCATCTTCGAGCGCTTTGCTTTACTTCCACAACTGCACATTCCAAATGGAGTCTCGGCTGGGTAAGAATGCGCGTGGTGCTGGCCAAAAACGAGGAGAATTAGCATAAGTGCCATGTTCGATCTATCAGAGGGGGACTCATATGGCTGCTGGTCCTTATCCCATCCCACTTTTGGCCTTGTTTGCGGACGAAGTAGTGAACCCAGAGAGAGGGAGAAGGGAGAGGCAGCTTGTTTAAGTTGATATTTGCTCTCAAAGTAATTTGGAGCAGATTTTTTGGAATCAGTGAAAGGGCTTCGTTGTAATTCCCTTTCATGATCATCTTCTATCTCTGAAGTCACCACGGGGCCTAAACAGCAGCATAAGGATGCCATATGGGTTAGAGGGATTCTCTCTTTCTCTCCCACTCTCCATCTCTTTCCATCGCAACATGTTATGTGTACAGGGATCCAGAAGGCAGATGACAGAAGACTAAATCACACTGGCTCTTTCTCACTGTCACTCTTTCCTTCCCTCAAAGTAACTTACTCTGACATGTCTGTTTTTTTTTTTTTTTGCTCCTGGGGCTTGCTGAACTGATTTCCTCCTCCACATAGTAACTTGCTTGAATAGTCGCTGGAAAAGGATGACAAACAATTGCTAGGGGGCAGGCAGCTATTGGTTCGTATTAGATCTTTTCCTTTTTGTTCAATTTATTAAAAACAAAAGTGTGCCATGCTCTAATGGTGGACTCCAGTGCAACCTTGATTTCTTATGGTTGACTTGAAGTCCTTCTAAGCTCCTATCGTGTGGTTTTGATGCTCAGTTAAATCTAAGTCAGAAGGCGGCCTCTAGCTCACCCAGTAAGAGCGTTCGCCCTATGTCGGCTGAATCCTGCATAACACACATTGCTACCAGCCACAGAGAGGGATACCTGGTGGGCACTGGGGTTAATTCCTCTTTACCCTCAAACTTTAGTTTAGACAATGGATGCCAGGCACACTTCCTTTAAAACAACAAACGCTGTTCCACTGCTGCATTGCATTTGAGTAACATAAGTGCTCATATGAGAATTGAAGAAAAATAAAATCAATAATGGTCTTGAAAAAATTTTCCACTGAAGGGTTTCATTTCAGCACTTTTAAAACTATATTTAAGCTCATAGTTAATGTTCTCTCTCAGAAACAACACTGACTTATTACTGATGAGCTGTGTCGTGCGTTCGATTGCTCCACATGGTGAAACATCCTTCCCCTGACTGACAGCTGGAGGTAACATGTTAGGTGCTATCGTGGAAAAAGTGGAGCGCCCCGGGTCGGAGTCATCTGCCTGGGATCTGTTGGGCTGGTTACGAGGATCCTCATAAATATCTCTCGCCAGCTCATCAGCTGCATTGCACACCATTTTCCAGCCCGGGCCTGAGCTGTGGGCTGGCGGAGACGAGCTGTGATGGATGCAGTGTGGCACGGTCACTCGCAGTGCTGATAACACCAGAGTGTGTGTTTGTGTGTGTGTGCAGGCCAAGGACAGTTCTAGTTTTTTTTTTTATTATTATATTTAAAGGAATAATTAGACATTTTTGGATACACGCTTTTTCGCTTTCTTGCCGAGAGTAAGATAAGAAGACTGACACCACTCTCATGTCTGTATGCTAACAAACATGAGAGAACCAGGAGGCGATAAGCTTAGCTAGCGTAAAGATTGTAAGCAGAAAAATATATCTAGCTAGCTCTGTCCAAAGGGAAAGAAAAACACCCATTGTTGTTTTTACATTTTAGTTTTTGTACCAATGAAACAAATAAGATGTATCAGATGAATAAGTGTGAGGTGCTGGTTGGCAAGAAAGTGAGTGAGTGGATATTCCAAAATGTTGAACTTTTTCTTCTTCAGTTGGAACATATTGTAACTTATTTCATGAAAAACATGCAAATTTTCAAATCGTTTGGCAGCAGTAACATAAGGGATTGGAGGGTTGCCAGTTTAAATTTGCTTAGAAATTCAGGGCGGGGGTATTGAATGAGACATGCTAGTCCCTCGCCGTAAAAAAAGTACTAACACAAAGCCCTTGAGCAAGAAAGAGACCCATGAAGAAGTCCTGAGTGTGAGTGCAATGCAGGTGTTTCCTCAAAGCTGTTGCTGTGAAAATGAATATCCTCTAAGCTGACGTTCCTGTTTAAATGCAGGCTTAAAAAGGGAGCATGTTAATGCGACAACCACTGCATGCTTGTGTCGAAATGTATTTGCTGCAGAGACATCTCCCCGGACAAACGTGAAATCCTATAGTTGGTTGCCATCCTTCCTGTCATGCTGCTTGTAAAAGAATTATTCGCTACAGTATCAGGCCAATGACATTACAGCTGTTGTTAGCTGCAGCGGTCACACACACTAAATGAGAGGATTGAGAGGATCCTGTTGCTTTTTGTCAGGCTCTGTGTTGGCCTAGGTCAAATGGCGGAGCACTGAAAATGTAGAAGATTAAATAGCTTGTAAGCCCAAATTGTTCGAGTGAATTGGCTGACAGCTTGTGCCAAAATAGCACCTGTGGCCAGTTTAGCTGCATGGATGTCAATAAACTGCTTGTCTCTTTTTAAGGCTTACCATGTTCCTGCGAGGGAAATAAGCATCAAATCATGAAGTGGCAGTAGCTTCAAATAAAAATTTAAATAGATTGAGAAGGTTGCTCCGTAATCTCTGGCGAGGTTTTCCAGGGTTTGCCTCATCCACCACCACCTCACACCTCCCCGGCAGATCGGCCTCACCAGGTGGTTTGACTTTGCAGCCACTTTTCCACTTTGAGGACTTAATGCAGACACACAGGCACATCTGGAACTTATTAGGCCCATGGCTCAGCCACCTAGGCCCAAAAACATAACACCAGCTCAATCAGCTGGTGCAGGAGGCCTCCAACGGACAGGAAGTTAACTGGAAACCATTGAGTGTTTTAACGTTGCTTCTGGAAAGACATCCACTGTTTTAAATCAAAAATCTTAACGGATTTTACAAATACCTTTTACATTTTCAGCCATTATCAAAATATATATCATAGCATCATAGCATCTAGCAACTGTTTAAACGTGTCTGCCTGGCCAGGCTGCATGCCTTCCCACTCATCTGTAGAGTGCTCCAAAACACATGCACTTTGTTGTAATGCAAGAGGTACTTCATGTCCCATTTGAGGCCATTCATATACACATGTAATGTGATATTGTCAAAGTCCATCACTGTGGACTACTCATCTCCTGATGTGTGAACGATCAAGGTTTGTGCAGATGGTCTTCAGGTCAGAGAGGGCAGTGCTCTGTCTCTCACTCTTTCCCTGCCTTTCTGCCGTGTCGCACCCACAAATACAGGCTGCTTTAGCCTCTTGTTGACCTGGCCTTAGCATGTTGGCAGTTCATATAGCATATGGCCCTCCGGGTAGCGATTGTTTATGCATTTATTTTTTGTTCTGCTGAAAAACGAATGCAATATATTAAAATAATCAAGTTAAAATATCTTGTGTGGCCTTATTTTGGAGCTGGAAGTGCCAAAAACTTAAAAAAAGAAACAAACTAAGCTAAGCATGTAGATATTTTCTTACCTTGTTACTAACTTTGTATTTACGTATATGCATTCAGTAAACACAACTTTTTTTATATTTTTATGATGGAAATATTTTTTTAATTTTAAGTTAAGTTTTGGAAATGATTCCTTAGTCCAGTTTGGAGGTGGCTTTCTTGTGGGTGTGAATCAACACAGTGTGGTCTGAGTTTTTTAGCAGCTAAAGTCTGCTCCGAGGGTCTTTAAAGGTCTGTGAGGTCACTGAAGGCTGAGTCGGGCTGAACAGAGAGACATCTGTCCAGGCCTGGACGGATTTCACGCTTCTGGACGTCCAGATGATTTAGGCCCTCCAGGACTACCTGCTGGGAGAGGCTCCCAGCGGGTTAACCTGACACAGATGGATCCCCACGCCAGCACTGAACACACACATGGAGAAACACACACACACACACACACACACACACACACACACACACACACACACACACACACACACACAAACACACGTGAGGGTAAAGACGTGTGGACATATAGGAGCAGAAACATACTTACATACAAAAATTTACACATATACACACACATACGCACAAAGCATGTACACTATAGATAAACATTTTCCACAGACAGGCCAACTGACGTATGTCATACCACACAGGCATTACGGAGCAAGCACAAGTAGACACAGAAGAAGATTAAACCTTGATACCTTGACTTTAGGTGATCTCCTCTGGACATAATAGCAGTCGAACATTGATACAGTCTTTTAATTGGTTTTGAATGCAATTTAATTGTATGAGTTGCTGTATTTGTCAGATAGTCGATTGCTGTTAAAGAATCGACTGATTACGTGTGCCAATTACATCCAATCAGCATTTCAATCATCATCGTTCAATTTCAATGCAATTTCAATTAGCTACATTTTGACAGCCCATTCTTATAATTTATCTTAATGGGAATAATAAAAAAGTGTAGTCAGTGATTTTTTTGACTTTTTGCAGAATGAATGGGTGCACTCCTTTTTATACTGCCGCGGCACAATCCGGCGTGAAGTGATGACAAGAGCAGAGGGAGGAGCATATCTCTTAAATGGAGGGGAAAATATTTGCCGGCGGGAGAAGGCTTGGATCTGTCAGAGCGATCAAGGTTCTCAAGGTTCATTGTGTCATTAATTTACTGTTATTGACTAGATAACGATTCCACGGAGAAAAGATTATTCCAACGATCACCTGCCGACTGCTCTGCTGTATGTTAAAGCTGGGGTAGGCAATATGCAAAAACAAAACGCCAGAATTTGAAGTAGAGTGAGACCTCCTCCTGCAGCTTTCCCTCTCTGTCCAGACCCTCCCATCGGACGAGCACGAGCATATGCACCAGGCCTGAGCCTTTGGCCATTGTTACCCCTGATGACATCACTCAGGTGTTTTCTCAAACTTTAGAAAGTGAGAGCCACAGAACATGTTAAATGAGGCAGAGTAGTACTCCTAATGACCACTAAACTGATCTAAAGGTGTAAGATAGTTGGAGTACCCCTTTAAACATTAGTCTATATCGACGACGATTCATTTAGGAGATTGCTGCAGTGCCGCCGGAAGATCCGCCGGATGTCCGTCACCTTCCGCTTTCTTTGTGTTGGCATTTTAAACGCCGGTCAATTTCTGAGGACTCTGGTTAACTGCTCCTCAGATCTCTGCAGGGTAAATCCAGACAGCTAGCTAGACTATCTGTCCAATCTGAGTTCTGTTGGCACGACTAAAACAACTTTTGAACGTACATGTTCCACCAAAACAACTTCCTTCCCGAGGCTATTTTGCAGCGGCACTGTTATTGTGTATGAGAGAAGTTATATTTGATATTTAGTCAAATCAAAAACCACAATACAAAAAATGAAGATTCTGATTTTCTTTTAAAGGCTAACCTAATTTGTCCAGTGGGACTGACTTCCTCGTCCCAGTGGTCTCTCCTAATTCTGTAAAGATGGGTATAAACTTTTCTCTGTGGAGTGGCAGGGATCAGCAACATCTGGCCAGGACATCAGGGAACGCCTCTCTTTCTCTCTAACACACACACACACACACACACACACACACACACACACACACACACACACACACACACACACACACACACACACACACACACACACACACACACACACACACAGATTAAGGCACACTGGTACTCAGACGCGCACTCCAGTGAGCGTGAGGCTCATGGACATCTGGCTTCCCAGACTTCCCCTTCAGGGAATCAAGTTTTTGGTGTTTTTAACCAACTGCCTCTCATTTCATTTCTGGTTCTTCTCTACTTAGAGTCCATATATGGACAAAGTCACTGTTGTCTTATTTAACATTCCTTCCTTCTACACTGCAAATAACATTTGATATCATCATTTCAGAGACGTATGTGATTTCCGTACCACTTTCTAATAAGGCATGCTAATAAGGGTGTATAGGTTGTAATTAGTTACCCAAATGAATTCATTAATGACTTAGAAACATTTACAACGGCATACTCTTCTACAGACTTAGATAAGTGAAAGAGCACTTTATTGATGACTTATTAGTATGACTTAACTTTTGCTAATAGCTTATCGGTCGGAAACCCTTTTAAAAGCTTTTCTAAATGCCGACTTGATCAATAACATAACATTTATGATAGCAGACTCCATGGCTTATTAGAAAAGGAGGAAACCTTAACCTGACACTTTGACCTAATGACTTTATTAGCAGATTGAAATGATGATACATATTAATACTTATAACTGCAGACTGATGGCATTATTGACTGTTGTTAATGAGCTTTTTCAGAAGCTGGCAACTCAAAATGAGTTCTTACTAATATATACCTATACAGCATTAGTGAATGATTTAATAACATTAATGAAGACATTAGTTGCAACTTAGAAACACTTTATGATGGGTGTCTTATTATAATAATGGTTGAGTGAGTTTTTTTTTCATTTTCAACTGTTTCACGGAAATATGATTAGAAATTCACATGTTTTCATACTAATCAACCAGCTTCTGTTGTATTTTCAGTTGAGTGTATACAAGACTATAGAGTACCACAAATGCATTCACCCCCAATTACTCCCCTGCTTAATTCATCAGCTTAATCTCGTTTGGAGTCTGCGGGGCCTATTTGGGTTTCTTTGTGAAGCGAATGAGCCAAATAAGCAGTGTGGAAGCGAGTCACTGTGTCGGTCTCCTCGGGGAGCGCCTCGCTTTCCCATCAGCCCATCAGGGGCCTGTTTCTACACACATTAGTGGTTAATTATTATCAGCCAGCAGCCGTAATGAGCGCTGCATCGACCTGTGGCTATATGCGTAGCAGTAATATTACTTAATGGAAAAAAAAACAATCAGCCAGCTTAAGGAGTTTGCACAGATAACAGTCGATTTGGTTAGCAAAGAGAATTTGTTGTGTTTGCGTATATGTAGAAGAGCACTAGTGGGTATTTCTTCTTTTCACCAATTGCAAAATTAGCCATTTTTCAGTCTAAGAAAATAATCAAGGATACTATTTACTTTGTAAATGTTCATACATATTCTACAAGCATGAATATACAGCATGTGGTCAATTGTGTGAATATTCTGACCAGGCGGTGAGCTGCAAGGCTGTCAGCTTTACTTTATTAAGCAAAAGTTTACTTGTTTACTTTTTACTGCCTGACTTATTATTCTTCACTCAATGAAAAAGATAAGACTTTTTGATAACAAGACTGCCCTGCTTGCCTTCCTCCACAGATCTGTGACTCGGCTCAGTCAAAAGTCAATGAAACTTCAAAGAAGGCAAAATGTGGCCTGACTTAACACTATAATGAAAAACTGTGGCTTTTCACATCTGTCTTCAAATACAGATCCACCCAAGAAAAGATCTTTGCAGAAAAAGAAAACAAATGCAAAATGTGGCTTCAAATGTAGCCTTGCATGCTATTTATTTCAGTCATTTATGAAATCAGGGCAAAGTTTCCACCATGAAGACGTTTGGCCGACTGACTGTGAACGTGACTGGGCTGCTCTTCACGTGCCACTGATCCATTACGGCTTAGCTCCCCATCAACACCCACCGACAAACTTCTTTTCAATATTAGGACTAATATCATCACGTATTATTATTATCATGTTCAAAATCGAATTTGGTAAGAAAAGTATTTTTCTCCATTTTCACTTTAATTTGACCTTTTTTTATTTAATTAGGTTTATGTTCAATGACAGGCAGCTGTCATATAAAAAGCCAAAATGCAATAACGATAATATGTTCAAAATAATAATATAAGTTCAAATAAAACAGATATTTTACTCAACTTTGCTTAACTTGACCAGTGGAAAGTACATTTACTCAAGTACTGTAAGAAAGTACAGTACATGTACAATGTGGAGGTACTACATGAGTATATCTATTGAATGCTACTTTATGCTCCAACTCTGCTACATTTCAGAGACAAATAATAACTTATTCCACAACTTGTAGTTCACATCATTTATCAGACAGCTGTAATATCTTCTCACAATACAATTTTACAAAGTAAATACTAGCGAAAAGTACAATACAAATGTGTGCAGCAAAACTTGAAACAGGTTTTTTTTCTTTCTCTCTTACCCCCATCACGACCCCTCAGATTTTTCTTTGTGGCCCTTTGGAGGGGCCCGACCCCTAGGATGGTACACACTTGACTAAACTACCTTTCTTACAGTATGCACTGATGCATCAGCATCAACAATCTAATAGTAATATCTATAATAAATATATATATATATATATATATATATATATAGAAATACATCCCCTATATTTTTATATATATATATATATATATATATATATATATATATATATATATATATATATATATATAATATAGGGGATGTATTTCTGCAGAATGAGTAGTACTTTCAGGATATTTTGCTGATGATGCTTTTACTTAAGTATATTTTGAACTTAAGTGAAGGATCTAAGTGCTTCTCCCACCGATGACTTGGCTCCATTATAAATACAACCCCCCCCACACTGACATGTTTACCGGTATCACATGTCCTTCTTTGGCAGACTGTGCCTGCCCCCCCCCCCCCCCCCCCCCCTTTAAATTATACAAAGAAAAGGCATAACAACAATGCTATTCTTACACATGATAGAGCAGCTTCACACTGCTCTGAAGTCTGTGTTTGTGAACGCCTGTGGAGACGTGGGGGGAAAAAAGCACATGTACACACACACACACGTGTGTAAAAGCTCTGATTCCCATCCACCAACCAAAAATGGCTGGCATTTAAATTAGTCTTTGATGGTTATTTACAACACCCTTGTCATAACGCTGGGGTCATGTTCCCTCTGCTGGCACTGCATTTAGCTATTAACAAGCCTCTGAGTATTGTTGTCATTCTTTACTGAGAGGCTAATGCTAGGAGCGGGCCAGCCTCTTACTTTGTGGGTGGCAGTGATGAGCAGTTCCTAACATAAACCATAATAATATCTTTTCTTTCTTGTAGCATTTGATTTTTATTTTTCTAACTTGTAACAAACGAAACAAAATATCCTTTATCGGTTTGTTCTTTGAGAGTGTTGCTCAAGGGCACTTCAGCGAATGTTTTGGGTTAAAAATCACTCTAAAATCATACAAAGTTTTGTCTCTGTGCGTCTGGTTCCTAGCATATAATAGCATTGCAGGAGGTCATCCATGCACTGACACAAATGTGATCCTCGAGCAGCTGTTAGCGTCGGCTCATCTTCTGTCGACAAACATCTGCGCTTCATCTCCACATTTTGACGGGAAATACAGGACTTCAGCTCCCTTATGCTCCTCTCTTTTGTTCCTTCTCGCTCATTCCTGGTTTCTCTCCGATGTTTGTTTCTGCCCTCACAACCATCTGCTCCTGATGTTATCTGGAATACTGAGTACAATGAACAGAAGCAGGCTGAGGCGAGAATTGAAACACATTTAGTTGACGTTTAGATCTGAGCGTCTTGAGGATGCCCCCCCCCAACCCCCTAAAGTTTAAAATTAAATTTTTTGTGTTGCAACTTCTTGGACATTGTGTTCGTAGGGACATCTTTCACATACACATGTCTTCCATGTCTGAACTTTCACCCCTTTTGATTCGACACTGCCCAACACGCAGGTGTTCGGCCTCGCACCTGTTAGCAAGAGGTGGGAAAGACACACAACAAGAAATACCAACGAGTGCTCCTTACACCAAAACACTCAAACACTGAAGACTCATTTTGTGGTTTAAAAAATATATCCAACTACAGATGATTCATTACCACAGCAAAGACACTGTACCATTTGGCTGAGTATTTGAGTAGCGGTTGAGATTAGCATTCCAACATTACATGACAACATTATCAACATTTTACAGTGGCAGATTTCAGCTTAAACAGTCCTCTTCAGATGTTAAAAGAAGCTAGAGCCCGACCGGCATTTTTTTTTTTTGCGACACCATAAAAAAAAAAAAAAATCCCAAATCTGATGAAACGTTTAATATTACTTGTACATACATGTAACAAGGATTACCTAAACTTTGTCATATGTTGTTTTACACTTAAAAATTGACAATGTCTGCCATAAGTAATTAATTAGCCTAATTAATTAGATGCTAGATCATTTGGAGTTTGATATTCAGACATTCTGTGAGTTCATGCTCTATACTGTTTCATCAGTTCCCACCAGATTTGTTGGACAGTGTAGAAGAAAGCTGACTGATGTTCCACAGGTGTTATTTTAACTTCATCATATTGAAGCCTGGCACTGTGAAACTGACAAGCTGAACTTAGGGGCCGTCTCAAAAACATTTTCAGATTTTTATTCAGAAAAGCTCTATCTTTTTTGCGTAAAACTTTTAACCAGTGTAAATGGCAGTACAAGTTTATCTACTTTAACTACTGTACTTCCTGTGTAGGCCCTGCCCACATCTGCCATAAATCCAAATTCAGATTTTTCAGACATAAACAGATGCAGATAGTAGCATTGCGTTACACTGCTAACTTTTATGCATGATTCAGAACCTCCAAAATTAACAGATGAACCTCTCCTGTAATAACATAAATGCATTTGCTGCTTTAATTGTGTAAATTTTAAGTCAGGAAAAAGTAGAGATAAAAATATAACTTAAACACTTAAAATAATATCTGAAATCATAACTGCAAAGGGGCTTCATTGCATAATGGGCACACACACACACACACACACACACATACATGACAACAATACAGGATGATGAAGATGAAACACAGGCACACTGAGAGACACACACGCGCATACACACACACGTGCGCGCGCACACACACACACACACACACACACACACACACACACACACACACACACACATCCAGATGAACAGACATACACAGAGTTATGCTTTAGATGGTATGTAACAGACCACACATTGTGACGGCTGTGTGTTAAAACAGTTATTCACGGTCTCGCATTCTGCTGCCCAGATCCAGAGATGAGTTGCCCTGGTAACCTCAACATCTGGCCTTCGTGTGTGTGTGTGTGTGTGTGTGTGTGTGTGTGTGTGTGTGTGTGTGTGTGTGTGTGTGTGTGTGCATATGGACGCCCGCCAGTGTCTCTTCGCTATAGTACTCAGTGCAAAATGGACTGCCGGCTCTTGACCCCTGGTGGAGTTCAGAACCATATTTAAGGTAATATTTCTGTAAGGAAGAGCTAAGCATTCGGCCACCCTCCTTCCCACTGCTGTGTGTGTGTGCATGCACACGTGTGTGAGTATCACACATCAGGTGGAAAATGTTAGCCTAGCTTGCCAACTTAGTGTTAGCTGTTTCCCTTTCATGGGTGCAGATTCTAGTGATGGCAAAAGACCAGACTGTCAAAACTCACAGCACCGGGTAGTATTGTGACCTGAAAAGTACGAGCTGACAACATTGGCCCCAAATATAATGATATTGTCAAACGGTACCAAAAATGTACCCCCCTTGGGAGACACTAATGTAGGGGGCGCTATTACTGCAGAAAATAAATACAACCTGTCCTTTTAATTATAATTTTAATAGGTTTTTCTAAATAATACACTTATTACAGTCAAAACAAAACATAAGGATGTATGTGCTGATGTCTCAGCAAAAATGTATTCATTTCAAAAAAGTATTTCAGCCCCCACTTCCACCTGACAGCAAAAAGTCTTCCCATACGCCGGGTGGCCACAGAGGGCCCCACGCATGGATGACATCAGCGCTCAGCCTGGAGGAGGCCATGACAGCCGTATGTAAATTGAATATGACTAATGGCTTCCCTGCATCACCTCCGCGCCGCCGCGATGAAAGACACGGCGCGGCACGAGGAGGAGAGGGAGATCTGCACAAGCGCATCTGCTTTTGAAGTGTGAGAAGAGGCTAAGAGGGTAGCAACCAGACAGACAACCAGCCATTGTTTCTTTTTCTTTTTTTTAAATGATACAAAATGAGGCCACAAATAATACCTTAAATAAATAACATTCTAAAACAGCAAACAGGTCAAAGCTAGTGGTCGTCACTCAACACAGAGCTACATACTAAAGTGGACATGGGTGGTTGTGGTGTATATGTTCTCATCACTTTGCGGCCGAGTTGACCGACATGACAAAAATGCGGTGCATTGCCTTAACAGCAGCAGATGGGAGTTAAGTTAAATTCTCATCGATGACCATCTTCTTCACAGTTTTTGGTTTCCTCAAGTGTAGTGGTTCACACACACACACACACACACACACACACACACACACACACACACACACACACACACACACACACACACACACACACACACACACACACACACACACACGCACACAGACAGAGTAGAAGAGAGACAAAGTGACAGAGGCAGTAGGAAGATAAAGTGCTTCCACATGTGGAAGGCATGAAGAAGAGGCAGAGGTGCATGTGACCACCCATACAACAGGGGGAACCCAGGTGTCCTTGCCTTTGTTCTCACTGTGTTTCTGTGTGTGTGTGTGTGTGTGTGTGTGTGTGTGTGTGTGAGTGTGCGTGTGCGTGCGTGCGCGTGTGCAGGCCAACTCACCATGTGAATTAGTGTAGGATGTAGGCCTACATCGAACATAATGTCCTTTGTTTTTCTTTTCTTTTTTTATCAATAATTCACAAATTCTCATGACATTAATTAAAATTCACATACCTTTCCCTTGTACTTCTGCACCTCCGTGTTGTTTTTGCAATCCTACTGTATGTCTCACACAGATTATTGTGCTGTGTGTGTGATGACTTCTTTTGACACAGACGAAGCAGATTAAAAAAACACATTCGCCAGCAGCTTGGATTGAAGTGTTGTCTGCCACATAGCTGTGGCTGGAGATGCACTGTCATTTCCTGACGCTTGCTTTTTAATTAGGGTGGAATAACTGTCCTCAACTGCGCCGCCTTCTCAGTAGCACGCTATATATTGGAAAATTACATCCTTACGTTCTGGAGTTGGCGGAGGAAGTTTGAGTTCACAGGGACCCAAAAATGTTTTCATCCTTATATGACATTGATTTTATCATTTGATTTATGTCATTCCAGTGCTTCTTTATACAGACTAAAAACCACTGGTGTAAAGTAACTAAGTACATTTACTCAAGTACTGTACTTGAGTACAATTTTGAAGTACTTGAACTTTACTTGAGTATTTCCATTTTATGTTGCCTTATACTTCTTCTCCACTACGTTTCAAAGGGAAATATTGTAGTTTTTACTCAACTACATTTATTTGATAAATTGAGTTACGAGTTACATTACAGATTTAAGTTCTAAATACAAAATATTATCAACACATAGGAGATGATATATTATCATTATTATTAATGAAGCCATTAGCCACACCTTTACCAGTTGCAACATTAAAATCATAAGGGCATAATTCTATCAAATTATAGATTATAGTCCAATAGTTAACATTAATTATTCGGAACTGCGCCATTGTGCATAAAACACACACACACACACACACACACACACACACACACACACACACACACACACACACACACACACACACACACACACACACACACACACACACACACACACACACACACACACACACAATGTTTTGATGCTGACACTTTTGTACTTTTACATGACTAAAGGTTTGAATGCAGGACCTGTACTTGTACCAGAGCATATTTACACTGTGACATTACTTCTACTTGAGTAAATGATCTGAGTACTTCTTCAACCTCTGCTAACACTCGCTTCATGCAAGACTCCATAGACAAATTGCAGTTTTTACAAAGAAGGAAACCAGCATTTGAATGGACATTGGATCCTTAGAAAAAGGAGTCTTAGGGAGCTTGACTTTATTATACAAAGAAAGCATCTTCATATTCATAGACCTTTGTTTTTTATGCCGGTAATTCCTTTACACAAATTCAAAAGTTTCCTCTCTTTTGGCCTGAACAAGTCAGTTTGCATTACATACAGTATGTTAGTGATGCCCCCCTCCACCCTCTCCACACCAAACCCCCTCAAATCACCCCCTGTCGGGCAGAGTAAACAAGTGGCGCTGTGTATATCCTCCATGTAATCTGGATTTAGCTCGGTGAGATCACGGCTGTTGGAGCAGAGAGCCCCCTGGACGCTCAGCTGCATTGTGGGAGGTACCCTCTCAATGCCACCTTTGTCTGTGTGTGTGTGTGTGTGTGTGTGTGTGTGTGTGTGTGTGTGTGTGTGTGTGTGTGTGTGTGTGTGTGTGTGTGTGTGTGTGTGAGTGTGTGTGTCGGAGATAGTCCAGTTGACAGCCCACAATAAGTCATGAGTAAACTTCCCCATGGTGAGAACTGATCTGTGTACTCCTGCAAACACTCGGTGTTAAATGGTTTGAAAATCATTGTGCTGATTGCTCTGACATGCATGCTGCCCTCACACACTGCAAATGTTATTCCAAGCCAAGTGCAAAGAGGACTTGACCCCTCATTGGTTCACAGCCAGACCAATAATATTTGAACAGAGTGGTGAGCAACACTCCCTCGTCATCCCCAAGTCAGAGCTGGGATTTATACTTTTTTTTTCCATATTATATTTTCCTTTAACCTATTGGAAAATTCAGCTGCATTATAAAGGCCCCAACTCAAGGCACGGTAACATATTTGGTCTAAACACTGGAATCTGACCTTTTGGCATCTATTTTGCATACAAGAAATTATTATGCCGTAAAAATGTATACTTTCTGTGAAAACGGCATGTAAATCTGGTTTGGTAATCTGTGGGCTGTCACACTTGCTGCACTGCACTCTCAGAGAAAGGACCTACTGAACAGCTAAAGCAAGAGAACTATATCACATTAAGGATAAATAATCATATGAATACATTGTGTCAAATGCTGTTTATTTACAGCAGCAGCAGCCAGATAGTTGATTCAGAGTTACTTTGGCATTTTGTTCAAGCTAACAGGTGCTAACTGGCTAAATTTGGTAGCAGTTGTTTGAGCTTGCTATGTTAAGACGCAGGAGGCTCGTGATTGGCTGAAAGGTGAGAAGGCGGTGACAAGACCACTGCCATGAAAAGTGACATTAAGAAATATGTGTCATTAGGAAATAAAAGCTGTACTCTGTCTGACTGAACATTCCATTGTTTAATGAAACAAGTGATTGCTGTGTTGCATCATCCAGCCAGATGAGGCGCATAATGTCACTTGCTTCATTTTCTAGATGTTAGTCCAGGGAGGAAATAAATACATAAATAAGAATAGCTATTCTTCATGCAGCATGCTTACTCGCAACTGCTTTCTGTTTGTGCACAGTGTGGCAAATTGTGCGATTTTGTATGCGGTCGCAAATCCAAAGGGCAATCTGATGTGGGACCAACTGGGCACCTGCAGTCCTTTAGGAAAAAAGTTGAACAGCCTCCCCTCCCCTCCCTTCCTCTCCTCTCCCCTCTCCTCCCATTTTGGAGGCAGCAGCTGGGAAGGAATTACTCTAAACTTCTCTACTTAGCACCACCAGCGTCACAGGGTAGTGATCTAAGAAGTTTTGTTAAATGGGTCTCTGTGTGTGTAAGCATAGGGTCTCCTTTCTTGCCTTTCGGCACATGCTTGTATATCTCTGCATGGGTGCATTTCATTGTGTGTGTGTATGTGTGCGTGTGTGTGTGTGTGTGTGTGTGTATGTGTGTGTGTGTGTGTGTGTGTGTGTGTGTGTGTGTGTGTGTGTGTGTGTGTGTGTGTGTGTGTGTGTGTGTGTGTGTGTCTTTGTCTCTGTAGATACGATTGTTTTTCCCTCAAAAAGCTTTTCTACTTCCGTGTATTTCCCAGCAGTGAGCATCTCACAAAATAAACACTCTAGTTTGCATGGACCCCCCCCCCCCCTTTTTTTTTTTTTTTTGAATGACAGGTGGTTAGCCTGCAGGATGATGGGGACCCCAGTTTGTGTACTGTGTGCTCCCGTATATCTTATAATGTTACAGATGGAAAACAAAAAAACATGGTGATATACAAGTTTGTCTGCTGTTGCTTTTTGTGCCTCTCAAATGTTACTTTCCACAGGAAAAGAATCATATTTAGTTTTTCCTAACTTCAGGTCTGTAGTAATGCATGGCTTACACACCTAATGCAGTCTTTGCTGCAGTTTGTGGATATTATATAACATTGTTCTTGGTTGAGGCTGATAATGCTCGGTTTTGTGCATGTGTGCTACCTGCTCTGAATCCGACTCTCTCCCCTTTAAACGGCAGAGATTTCCAGTGTGTATTCTCCTTTTATTGCTTTCATTTGCATATAAATTAAATCCATATTGTGCCTGCGAGGCAGACTATGCTAACTATGCAAACGATCCCTGGCTTTTCTTTGTTTTACAGATAAACCCTTGGCTTCCTAAATGACAAGGTGGGAGGGGGAGAGAGAAATCCTCTCGCTGTTTCATAATTGTATGAATTTTAAATACATTGTTATGGGATCCTCTTCCGCATTCACAGCAGGGAATGAAACTATGATTATAATATTAGAGCTGTAGGGTTAGCTGACCGTGAAGAGCCAGGCAGCCTCTTTACCTCTATTCACACATGCAGGCCAGATGGCCAAAGAAACTAGATTTAGAAACACATTAGGCCTGTGTGTGTTTTCTAAACATAATGAACCTCTTATTTAATTCCTGGAGACAACAGCGTGCATTACAATTACTTTAAAGTGTCTTTTAAAGTGTGCACAGCACTCTTTGTGGTGTAGAGCATTTAAACCTAGTTTATTGTTTCTTCCCACAGACATTTAATGTTTAGATTATATTAGATTTTGTGTCAAACTGAAATCAAATCCTATGAATATGCATTCATACATTTTGTGAATAGTGACATTAAATTATTCCTAATATTGCTGTAGACCCCCAGGAAAACCCCAGGACCCTTGGAGGTTTCCACTGCTGCAGAGAGGCAGGAAAGCCTTTATTAGACAGTTCACCTGTTCATCTGCCATTCAACATGAAAAACAAGAATCCATGCATGAACTATTTAAAAAAATATAATTAGCTTTATTATGGCCCAAATCATGTGTTTTACCTATTTTTAAGCCCATTGTTTACTCATTGTTTTGTAGTTAAAGCTTTTTTCTTGACTGTTTAAATCAATACAATTCCATCTTTCACCCATTAACAGTTGCAGTATTGTCTGCTGATGGTTGCTTAATGGCATATTGAGACGTACGCAGTCTTCATAAATAGGCTAAATAAATGAATAGGGCCATTTCTTTAAAAAGATGAAACGTTAATTAAATCTGAAACCTGACGAATAACCTGTCTATATAAACTAACAGCAAGTCCCTGGTTGGCATTATTGAAATCAATTATTAACACGCTATGCTGTGCACTTATTAAATCTCTGCTCTATAGACAGAGCTGAACACAAACGCAGCAGCAGCACTTGAAATAATTAAAAAGCCTGAAACGCGGAGGCCGTGAACTCCTCAGCTGCAGACCTCTGCAGGCTTGTTAGCTCTTAATTAAATAATCCGATCCGCGATCAGTTGTATATAAGCGTTGTAACAAACAGAAATCACATACATCACGTCAGTCTGTCTTGCTGGTTTGGAGCACAGTTGTGTGTGTTAAAAGGTTTGCCTCGGGTTGTTGGGTTGTTTTGCCTCGGGTTGTCCTTAAACCATTCATTCTGTCACCAAATAAACAATAAAAGCCAGGTAAGATCTCTCTTTAGGGGAAAAAAATCTGCATTATATTATCATGGCACAATTATTAGAAGATTTGAAAATAAATCCTGACTTCATGGGTCATTTTCGTTTTAAGTGTAAGCCTCATTTTATGGAAAAGTACTTGTTAGGAGGGACGTTTTAGGATAACAGGGCGCTGGGTTGGGACTTCGTATTTGCCTAAAAAGGGGAAGGATTGCTCCCATACTGTACACATTGCATATTGGTCAGAGCTGAACTGGATGTAGGCCTAAGTGAAAGTGAGGGCAAATGACAATTATAAATGCACCCCTAGTAACTGACCTATAATAACCTCCTAAATGTATGTCTTTTACCACGTTGCTGGAGATTATGGGGATTCAAATGGACAGTTTTTCACACCAGTAAAATTAATTTAATTAATTTGTATATGAATGTGGTGTGTTTTCCTCTATACCATCCCCTTAAAAAAGAAATAAAAACCCTTCCGTGCCTTGTTGAAATATTCAATAACAGTTACTTAGTGCAAACAACTTTCACATAATCAGACAATGCTGAGACCCTTAACTTTGTCTGATCTTGCTGACCTTGGAGTACACACACACACACACACACACGCACGCACGCACACACACACACACACACACATGTGCGTGCGCGCGCCATGTCACAGAGTTCACACCCAGGCTCTATCAAACCTGAACCCAAGGTCACATAAGGCCAAACAGGCCACACGCATCCCATGTTTCTCCCTAAAGCAGAAAGACTGAGAAGTACACTGACAGGTTTCTTTAGTAAATGTATTCATTTCAGTAAGGCTCCTTTAGTCTCTGAGTGAGAGTTTACCAGGGATGTTGAATCTTGTAAATGCCCAGAATAGATTAATAGGTGAAATGTTATCCATTATGGAAAAACAAGCAGTGTCTGATTATAGTGATACATGAACTGTGAAACAGGAACTGTGGGATTCCTTGTGTGTGTGTGTGTGTGTGTGTGTGTGTGTGTGTGTGTGTGTGTGTGTGTGTGTGTGTGTGGGTGGGTGGGTGGGTGGGGGTGTGTTATATTTTTGTATTTCTGTCTCTGCCCCATCTCAAATAACAAAATAATAAAACATTTAAGAATCCATATATGTTTACTATAAAGAAAGAATTTAAAAATACGGTTTGGTCCTTTAAAATTGCTGCATGAACTATGTTTTATGTTCATATATAGGCATGTGGGGAAGTCCAGCTCACGCTAGTTCTGTGGTTGAAGTGACAAATTATTTTTTTTTATAATAAAACATGTTGTGTTTGTTCATTTACATTATGGTATTAAAAATGAGTTCCTCTAAACAAATGATCAGTCATATTGAATAATAGGTTTTAACATTTTCCACCAAAAACGATGTTGAAAACGAATGAAAGAAAGAAAAATGTAGTCCATATCTACCGTTCTCTTTCTTTATTTCAGACTACATGTGAACATATTAAAATCTTTGGCTTGTTTTGAGTCTGCGGACCGATGTGTTGAAGGAAAATGTGGCGCAAATATGGGGGACCACAAAAACCTACCGAGCCAATTTCGACATCTTGAACAATGAGACAGACAGAAAGGAACCGGATGAGAGATGAAATTAAATATACTGTATACAACATGATAACTGTTTGGCTATATAAACTTTAATAACGATCGTTCATTCATATAATTATGTCCGTATACTGTTACCATTAACAGAAATCTGTGTTTTTAAATAGCGTCTCCCCCACTTCTCAGTTCATTTTTCCCCTCTCCATTATGTCCAAAAGCAAAACGAGTCAGGTGGCGGCCCTCAGCAGGGGAATGTCCGGGCCGCTTTATTCACTGTCCTCCTTGTCCTCCTGCACGGTGGTCGTTGAATGGTTGTACAGTCCTTGGGCCATGAGCTGCAGGGCCAGGCCGTTCTTGTAGCCGGTGGCCTTTTTAATCTTGGCCCTCTTATTCTGGAACCAGATTTTGATTTGGGACTCGTTGAGGTTGAGTTCCTGGGCCAGGGCCTGTCTCCGCTGCTCCGTTATGTACCGGTTGGCCTGGAACTCGGTTTTCAGTCTCTGCAGCTGCTCGGCCGTGAACGCTGTCCGGGGCCGCTTGTCCTCCTTGGTGCTGCACTTCTTCTTTTTCAGTTTCCGTGTCCTTGGGCCTGGCGTGCAAACAACAATGGAAATAAAATATTTATTCTACTGCTAGACCACGAGCACAATGTTACACACGAGGCGCACAAAGTTCCTCTATGTACTATTTACCTTTAAAGCGCCTGCTCATGTCGACTGAGCGTCTCCCTGATGATGAGTGAGGAGTGCGCCAGTTATTATCTGCGCCATATGATCACATGTGGGCCACCGAAGTGTCCTGATGGAAATGCTCTCTAGTTTCGATCATTTCTTTATAGCTGCTAACTCACTGCAGTGTGTAGGCCTACATAAGACAGATCAATAGACACAGAAACGGCGGAATCATTTTATGTTTTTAATCATTCATATTAAAATAAGATATATTTTAATATGAATGACGTTTTCCTCCGCCCTGCACGCAGCAGCGATGTATCGAGGTTGCAAAGCCATACAATGACGCGTGATTGTCAAATCAGATAATATTAACTAATAGCCATTGAATTTAGGCCTCTTCAGGTCATATGTGTGTTCATTTCAAGACTTACTCTAATGTGGAAGATAATTAGCAGAAGAAAGAAACAATGCCTTCATATAGCTAGGCAGTGTCCAATTACACAACTATACAAATTAACTTTGGCTCGGCAATTTCCTGTATATGTAACACGTTATGATTTTTAAGAGTTGGTTTGTTGCGAAGGGGAAATGGTCGAGAGAATAAATGTTGTCCTCACAGATGGAATAAACGTGTGTGAGGTTTTGGTGTCTGAATGTGGTATGCTACATTAGATCCAGGCAGGCCTTTGTGTAAAGTCTAGTTCAGGCCCGTGACATCTGACTGGATCCCTCGCCAAGACAAGCAGCAACCCGCTGCCACGGTTCAGATGGAATAAGCTGCTTTCAACAAAAGTCCCGTTGCAGACTTCGCAGGTCCACTTCACCGCCGTTTTCTTTGCAAAAAACAAAACAAACTTCCATATCCTGTTTTAGGCTACTACTGATATCCATCGTTGATCCAGGCGCAGGATTACTTCATAAATCATATCATAAATGGCTGTAGGGCTGTGCTGACTGGTGGGTAAATGTTGCCGAAATGCATGCATCGAAAACAGCTCATGTAAAAAATGTCCCGGTAATCTGGTCACACAGCTAGACGCAGGATTTGCATTGGATCGGTTAATCTGGACGTGGTTAATCAAACTGTCCACATTTGTGAGTGAAAGCGGTGATTTTAAGATGCTGCAGGTCATGCATTGTGCAGCCAGAGCCCAATGATTTAAGATGGTTGTTATTTTAATACAACAGCCACCACACATTTAAGAGAGATTCAAAACATCACTGTCCTCCCTGATGCCGTGTAGATCGAGGAAAGATAAAGAAAAATCTAATTAAAGGGGAGGGCCTTTGCCTTTCATCCCTCATCACGTTAACACTATCATGACCATGAAAAGCCAACAAACATCATCACCATCAGGGATATAGGCTATAGCGTAAACTGCTAGGTCATTATTTTTTGTTTTCAAACATGCATAACCTACATTACATTATTCTTCATAATTAGGTGTAAACGATGAGGTCAGTCACTCTTATAAAATTATACTAACGAGAAATTCTGTGCTCTTATAATTGCTATTATTTAAGAACATTTCTTTCAGCTGTAAATGATCGAGCTTATGTATTTTAACCCTCCGATGATGTCACCAAGCACCGAGTGCATCCTCTGGACCAGCTGACATCAGCTGGCAGTCACAAAACCATTCAGGTTCAAAGGCAACAGGATTTGGAGTGAATCAAAAAATAGTCTTTAATAACAGCCTATTGTTTTGTTATACTTTCATCATTTTTTTTCTAAAGTAAAGCACAACAATGGCGGAACTTCTGACCCACTCCAGTGCATCACCTTTATTTAATATAGTTTTAAACACTCGAGGAAACCATCTAAAACACTGCATTTAAAAATGAGCATTTCATTTATTTTGGGTAAAATAGGGTAGTATGGCGAGGGTGATGCTGCGATGTTGTTTGATAGCATTTCAAACGTCATATCAATTCCATATTTGTATATTTGAATTAGGCTATTGTTTAATATTACCGTAAATGATTGCTATTTTTGTGCGCGTTTTGAGCCATGTAGCCTAATGCTTTCGTCACACATGCAAAACTAATTTTAATTCAAACAGGGGAGTAGCTATTAACCACAATTATTACCTTTCAATATATTTTATATATATTTTTGTGAACATTGCTGTCTATGCTGACGAAGAGAGAAGATCAAAAGAAGTCTCATTGTTCTTACCCAACGACACATTATTACTTAAAAGTTTAAAGCACAATGTGATGAATTTGCACATTGAATTGCATTGGAAAGGATTTTTAGGCTGACTTATTGTGGGCTATATGCCATTAATAAATACCCTGTAACAAATATGAGACTCAATAATGTGCTTCTATATTTCTACCCCTGTGTCTTTGTGTGTGTTGGTGTGAGACCTAGGAGTAATGGGAATTATTATGCTTCCCATGTAAACTCTATTTTTTATATTCATAATCATTTTTATTTGGGTAATGTCTATTTGATATTTTATTTCAAAATGTTTTTTATAATGGCTTTTTAAATCCTCGGTTTTAATTAAAGCCACACTGGGAAGTAGGCTAGTATAGGCTACTACAGACAAATACAACATTGATATGCCAACCTTAAGTTCCCTCTCATACGAATAACTTTGTTTATCAGACCACTAAGGAGTTTAATTATACTTTATAAGACAGGGAAGTGAACTCAACACCCATCAGGCGGTATTCGGGGACTACTAGCGCCTTACCAGATGAGGGACGGTCCGAGTACCGTGTACAGTAAACCCAAGCTGGCCACAACATCGGCTGGCTTTCTTTCGTTATGGCCGGAGATCCTCCATTGCTGCCACTCACAACCATAATTGACGAGGGGCTGTCTGCGTATCTTCCGGACCCGTTGCTCGCCGGTTCGCCCTGTTTCAACGAGTTCTGCTTGGACGAAGGCGAGGAGGACGTGGACGACGAGGAGGAGGGCGACGAAGAGGTGCTGTCGCTGCTGCAGTTGGAGTCCAGGCAGAGGCTGCCGGTGTGCGGCGGCGGCCTCGCTCCAAGCGGGTTGACATTTTCTCTGCCCGGCGTCCGGTCGCGGTAGCTCGGCTCCTTTCTGCAGCCGAAGTCCGGCCGGAGGATGTTGTCTATGAAAAAGTTCGTGGTTCTGTGGGCCTGCTGCGCGGCTTGGTGGGGTAAAATCATGGGAGGGGATGGGAGGTTTGGCGACAGGGACATGCTCTCCTCCTCGGTCGAGTCCCGGCTGCTGTTTGGCTCCTTTTGCTCTTCCATTGCTGGTGATGGTGAGAATTGTCGGCCTGCACGCCAAACTCCACTTGTTGCTCGCGCTCCCGCCCCCTTCGGTATCCAGTTTAGACGGACAGCATGTAAAAACAAGCCTCCTCGCTAGAATAAAACAAACAAATACCTGTGTTAATTTTTAATATCACCTAGAGCGGCGACATGTCTCTTAAAACCTTCCGAGACCTGGCATAGCGAACAGCTCCACGTTATAACCAGTGTCCCTGCCTCTCTCCGGTGCAGCATAATATCTGTGTATTCGCTCTTCCTAAACTCTCCTAAAACCGTTATCTCCCCCCCCGTGTGTTTTTTCTTTCTCTTACACTCAGCCGGAAGCACGTGTGCGCGTACACACGTGCAGCAGACCAATCAGGTGCGGAGATCGTCCCTGTCACAATTGACGACGTCCAATTAGGGCTCGGGGAGCGCTGTGAACTATACACGCGCACACATAGCCCGCGCGTAGATCGATCGATTTTGGTGAGGGGCACGTGCATGCACATAGGCTATGCACAGCAAAAAATAAAAACAACAGCGGGATAGCCACCATTAAATGTTACATAGGAGGACAGAAAATATGTTTTTTCATTTAAATACTCATTCTAAAATCAAGTTTTGTGTTTTATAGACTAGTATTAATTTAGCCTATGGTACATGGAGATTTTTTTATATGGAAATTATTAAATGACAATTTTTATTTCATAATAATATATCTTTATTTCAGACTCACAAGAAGGTCTATATCAGGAAATACTCAAAAGAAATATAAAATATACATAGGCTACATAAAAAATACAATACATTTTATTATCAATTTGATTTTGTTTAAGCTAATTTAACACCTGCAGGTGTTTGGATGTAGATAGCACCCTATGTTTCACAGGCTTTGACCTATATGCTCCTATATGTGTATATTGTTCACTGGCTAACTAGCGTCAAATATTCCCCAAAATTAAGGTAGTATTTGCACAAAATGTTGATATTTTAGAGAAAGAGAATGAGATATGTGTCCTTTCAAATCTCAGTAATTAATGAAGCTATAACGTCTCTAAAAAGGTAGGCCTGTGTGGTCATTTTCACCGTCACTGGCATTGTCTTTTCATTGGCCTTTTATGGTCTTTCTTTCGCCTGTGTGTCTTCTGTGTAAGGCCATATTTTTTATATATATTTAAACATCCAGATTTTGGACATCCCAGCTTTTGGCAGCAGGACACAAATTTGTTCAAAGAATATAAGCGAAAAATGAAGTTTTTAGAAACACAACGAGGCGTAGAAAGCACGACTATGTCCCGATCAGATATAGGCGATAGGCTTAGTGGTTTTGTAAAAATCTCCAGAATCAAATTGCCTCCAGGCGCTAATTGGCGATTTGAAATAATAATATTAATAATCATAATATAGCAACAACGTGCAAGTGGGGACGTGTTGATGTTTAACACCGCTGCAGTGAAATCTTTATCCCACAGGCCGGAGTGGGAAGCCATGGCTACTTAATTAAATTCCAATTAGGACAGTATCAATATGCTGTTTAGCCGCAGCGCCATTGTGGGTAAATGAGCACTCAGTCTGCTCTTATCTGGCGCAGCAAAGAGAGGCTCCTTGAGAGGGGCTGCAAAAGATAATTTATAGCTTTTAATTAGTCTTCATTCCGCCCGATCAGCCCGGTGTTCATCACGGGGAGCGGGCTGAATAAAACCCGAGTCAAAAGCGCTGTCACCGGTCCCTGGCAGGGCCCTTAATCAAAGTGAAGCAGGGGCCGCGCTACAAGCCGCGTAATTTCCAAGGTGCTGATAAAGCTTGTTGAATAATAGCGGGGGCCCTCGGAGACACCATTTACAGAAATGACTTTATTGACGGCTTAACGTTGGTAATTCATTTTACCTTTCATGTATTGGGAGCCGGATTTGTCGCCGTAATAGGATGATAAATGCACTGACGGATCGCAGCCCCGGTTTTATTGAGTAGCCTATATACTGCTTCAGCGGCAGGCACACACACACACACACACACACACACACACACACACACACACACACACACACACACACACACACACACACACACACACACACACACACACACACACACACACACACAGTGGTTTATGATGAGGCTCTCGTTGAAAAGCTGTCTGAATAAAGGCATGGCAGTGTGTGTGTAGTCTGCACCATATAGCTAACACAGAAAAAGAAAATCCTGGTTCAGTTGATTATTGTTTCCTGTGTGAGGGATTAGATGAAACCACGCCAAATGATGGAAAACAGTCTGCTCTATACGTTTGATTTATTATCTTTATCTGATTGCTTTTGCCTTCATTCTTGGCTTGTTACAGGCCTAAAAAAGAATGGCCTGCCATGCAGCCTATTTTAACACTCCTGTAACACAGTGCAAACTATTTGCTTCCAATTCTCGTTGCTTAGCCTAATTGAATTACCTCACTGTACTTTATTTAGCATGCCTATATATGGGCCTACTTAAAGAACTGTTATGGCATTTTTAAAAGCCTAATACAAGTATTTTTTTAATAAAAAAAAGGCATTAAGTTTGATATAAAAAAATAAAGCAGATGAGGCCTATAATGTTTACAAAAGCCAGTTACAGGGATACAAATGAAAACACCTAATGTAGGGACCTATACAGGGAGGAAAATGTTGTTACCCAAAATAGTTGGGTCTAATTTTTAGTCTTAGCCCTGGTGAACACATATTAACAAATATAAGAGGATCAGTGAACAAAAGGCTGCATTTATAATCACCAATATGGTCATCTGCACAACAGTGATATGAGTTATGCTCTGTGGCTTTTTTTTTGTGTCCACAAAATTCAATTATTGGCTCATGTTCACTCCAAGAATGCTAATGTTTTTTTTCTTTTTTTCCTTCAGGTAAATGTGGTCCGTTTGTGCCACATTGTCAGATGGATTCAAAATGTTTTCAGATGAAAAGATATGATAGTCTGAGGAAAGTGGTGAAGCTTTGGGTGGGTTCTGTCTCACAGCAAAGTGCCACAGCTGCATGCCTGTGCTACCACCTAGTGGGGGGATATGGGAGATAGTGGTGTTACAGTAGCCTACAGAGAGTACACAGAGAGTACTGGGCTTTATTCAGGAAGCTGAGTTTTCGGTTGTCTTCAGTGAAAGTTTACATGAGCGGAGAATGTGAGGTGAGCAGAGGTTTGCTACTCACCTGTCCGCAGGTATAAATTCAAGTCACTTCAATTCAAACAACTTTATTTATCCCTAAAGGGCAATTTAATTTTGCAGTCAACCAGTCACATGAAAAACAAACAGACAAGAATAAACACCATCGCCATCATTCAATCAACCAACAGTCAGTAGCAGCAGGTCTACAAATGGGAAACCCAGGCAAAAGCAGCAAAGCACACACAGGTTACAGAAATTAAGCTAAATTAAACAAATATGCAACCATAATCCAATTTAAGTAAAGTAATAAATGCATAAATCGAAACATTATGCTTCCCCAGAATTACAAGCTCTGAATGTTACAGGTTGCTGAATGTCATCATTTAAGAGCCTAATGGCAGAAGGGATGAAGGAATTCAAGATAGCACCGCCCTGATGTCATTAAAAAGAATCTATGGTCAGAATTAGCCATGATTCTTTCTGGACTACCAGTTTCTTCCAGAGGGAGCTCAGGTCTGGAGTAATCTAGTAGTCCTGAAAACGTGTGTGTGTGTGTATGAACCTCTGAACTCAAGTATCCACGTCTGGAATCCCAGAAAGTCAATAACAATCGTAGAACTTTGGTGACATCTAGTGACTCTGATGTGTAAGTGCCATATACATTTTGACCTTCACTTTGGACATAATAACAAAACACCTTATACAGTAGAGTAATAACCCAACCAATCGGCAATCGAAACAAATATTAGGTTTGTTTAAACAAACCTAATATTCATGTTTTTACTTGTAGGGAGAGTAAATAGGAAGAAAAGATGAATAAATAAAACAAGTTCTAAATAAATGAAATACTTTTTGATTATATTCAGTATTGCTTTATAGGCTACACTAACTTTATTTGTATTGCATCTTTCAAACACAGAGGCTATTCAAAGTGCTTTACTTGAGATGTTGAAATACATTACAACATAAAGAAACACAATAAAAACAAACAAAAATAATCTGATAAATATAATAAAATTATGAATAAATTAGAAACAACACTTATGTTAAACATTTTTTATAACAATAAAGTTACATTTTTTGTTGAAATATAAGTAGACCTAAACATACTCAGCGTCTTCTTGAGTCAAATTTAGATTTCAAAGGATATTTTGTCAGATAAGATGCATTCACACATTACATATGCATATCCAAGTACATTACATAATATTTATTTTGTGACAATGACACTCATTTCTTTAAAAGAAATATATATGAAATATGTACGTACGTCAACTGGTTGAGTTTTCCATGTATGGCGGCAAATTCTTCCTTGCAATACCGTGTTTGTTCACTAGATGTCAGAGTAACGCAGCTGAAAAACGTACACTGATCTGTTCTCACCGTGTCACTATAACTGAGGAGATATTAAAACAAACGTTAGGAAGCAAAACAAGAAGAGGCATTAGTCGGTGGAGATGCAAACAGGATGAATGGGCTCATGTAGAAACGTGTCTCCCCCTCCATAAAATCCAACAACAAATGTTTCATTTAACAAGGGCTAAACAAATAACTTATGTTGGTGTAAAAATGTCAGAGCTAAGTCAAATATCATCTAAACTACAAGAGTGAGTAAAACCAGTTTCTGACGAATAGTGGCCGTCAGCTTCACGACTCCACTGTTTTCCACTCTTTCATTGCAGGACACAACTTATTGCCACAAGTGTCACATTTGAGCAGATTTGCAAGGCAAATGTTAAAGGGATATCACAAACAAGTATGAGTTCTCAATTGTAAAACCTCTCAACCCCATCACTTTCTGCCATAGTATTGAAATGCCAGCGATGTACAGAGGACGATTTGTTATGTTTGCATGCTAAGCGATGATTATCATTCACTGAGTCTCTCCTCTCTCTCTCTCTCTCTCTCTCTCTCTCTCTCTCTCTCTCTCTCTAAGGTTCAGGCTCTCTCCAGTAATAATACATGAAGGGCTCCTCTCCCTCATCCATTAATCAGGAGGGAGGCTGAGGTAAAGGAGGGCTGATCTTTGGCCTTCACACACACACACACACACACACACACACACACACACACACACACACACACACACACACACACACACACACACACACACACACACACACACACACACACCTAGCATTAATAAGTGAAGGAATATTAATGCAGATAAATAATTAAGCTTTGGGGGATCTCTGTAGAGCCCTAATGAGAAGAGGGGTACAGATTGCTCCTAAGTCTTATTACATCTTGCTGAGAAGTTTGTGAAAGCTTAAGGTGGTGATAAATGAGCCCCATTTAGTAATTGGCAAATTAAATTGATGCAGACACTTTGTTTAACACAATTACCCATCTGGCTTCGTGGTGTTGCTATAAAGCAGAAATGTAGATGCTAGCGGAACAGCTCTAGGGATGGCAACGTAAGCCTGATGCTCAACTCAACAACTTTTGGATGGATTGTCAAACAATTTTGTATTCATGGTCCCCAGAGGATGAATCCCAATGACTTAGGTGATCCGCTGTCTATTCCTTTGAGGCCACCATGAGGTCTGTGTGTCAGCACTGTAATTTGACGACGTTGGTCGGGGGCGGGGGGGGGGGGGGGGGGGGGGGGGAAGGGAAATATATCGATATTATATCAACATCGCTATACGAGACTGGATATCGTCTTAAATTTTGGATATTGTAATATTGTGATATGACACATGTGGTCTTACAGTAAAGTGATGTCATTTTCTGAACTTAATAGACTGTTCTATCATTTCTATTATTTGCCTTTACCCACTTACTCATTGTATCCACATTATTGGTGATTATTTATCAAAACTCATTGTGTTAATATTTTGTGAAAGCATCAATAGTCACACTACACATTACAATATCGCCACAATATCGACATTGAGGTATTTTGTCAAAAATATTGTGATTTGTGGCTGGGTTAGCTCAGTTGGTAGAGCAAGTGCACATATGCAGAGGTTTACTCTTCAATGCGGTGGTCGCTGGTTCAACTCCAACCTGCAACCCTTTGCTGCATGTTGTTCCCCCTCCCTCTCCCACTTCATCTCTTCATCTGTCCTGTGAAAATAAAGGCCTAAAAATGCCCCCAAAAATAATGGTGATATGATATATGATTCATGCATTTAAAAGCTGTGTTAAGAGTTTGTATTGTAACACTCACAGACAGGAGTTTACAACTCTGGAAAACTATCAGGATGGTAATCATTTGATCTTTATTTCAAACAATTATGAGATTAACAGTAGAAATATGGCGTTCACGTTACAAAGTAATCTATCTGCCGGATACATGTATGTGATATGAGCCGCGGGACTGGACTCATTCTAATGAATGAGGAGGCTGTCAGTCTGAACGTAGACCACTTGTATGGAAGCCATCATAGAGCTACGTCTCTGCTCATGTGTCTTGTCATTTATGATTATTATGTCATTTTGCATCACATACGAGTGTTTTTATGGCCTATTTAATGGGACACCTCAAGGAGTGTCTGTGCAGTGATGGAATGTAACTAAGTACATTTACTCAAGTACTGTACTTAAGTACAGATTTGAGGTACTTGTACTTTACTTGAGTCTTTTCTTTTCATGCCACTTTCTACTTCTACTCCGCTACATTTCAGAGAGAAATATTGTACTTTTTCCTCCACTACATTCATCTGACAGCTTTAGTTACTTTACAAATGATAAAATATGATGTTTTATTACAAATTAAACTACCAAACAATATAACGGCCTACAAGTCCAGCTGAAATGATGAGATGATTAAACCCAGAACTGTTTGGATTGTTTCCAGTTTCTCAAATGAGGATTTGTCTGCATTGAGTACTTCTACTTTTGAATACTTTAAGGACATTTTCCTGATGATACTTACACACTATTACTTAAGTAATATTTTCAATGCAGGACTTTTGCTTGTAATACAGTGTGGTATTAGTACCTTTTACTTTAAAGGATCTGAACACTGCTTCCACCACTGTTTATGTGTGACTGAAGGGGTCTTAGCGTGTGTGTGTGTGTGTGTGTGTGTGTGTGTGTGTGTGTGTGTGTGTGTGTGTGTGTGTGTGTGAATCCTCATCAGCCATGCTGCCTGGGGCCACTCTAACCTTTCAGTCGACACTCTGAGGATCGTCTCTCTCTGTCTCTCGTCCGGCATCCTCGGCCTGTCACCATCATCAGCCAGAGGAGAGATGAAAGATATAGTCCTCATTGGCTTTGTTACAATAAAAGCCGCCTGCTCCAATGACTTATTTCCTTAACCTTTTATGCCCCTATATTCAGAAATGACAGATTGCATGAGACAGGGATTAGAAAAAGCTCCTAAGAGACACGGTGATAAATTAATGATTCCTCGGATGAGTCTTTATCAGATTTGAAAGCAGACAGATGATGGCCATTTTGCACAGTTTGAGTGATCCAAGTGAAAAAAAGCAATCTGAATGAATGGGCTGTTAAAATGCATATTCTCCGGGCTGGAGACATATTTAATCTCTAAGTGACTACGTTTGAAGTTAGAGCCCTAACCCTTGGCTTTGTTGCTATTACTTAATAGCAAGCAAGAAGTGTAACAGAAAGACCAAAAGAAGAGGTTTAGAAATAAGTTCAAGTAAGATACAAATTGTCTTCTGTTATGAGGTGAATAGTGACCACATTTTAAAGGCTCTAAAACTCCTGCCTCATGACGAGCTGAGGGAGATGGCAGGATATAAATAATGACGCTATAAATGTGTGAGAGAAAGAGGGGATGAGGAGACGGCAGCAGGCAGGAAGAGGTGGATGATGGTTGACGGGATAAGGGGAGTGTGTGTGTGTGTGTGTGTGTGTGTGTGATTGATCTCTGCGTAGGCTCTTTTAGCCTCTCATTATGGCCCATGCCCCGAGAACAAGACAGCGATGTGTTTCTGACAGCTATGCCATTTTCCTGCCTGCCTGCAAATCATCTGTGTGCATGTGTGTATGTTCTTGTATTTCTGGCTATTACAAGATCAAATGTCCTCACAAACATACTGTAGAAGTGAAGTAGCCTAAGCCGAAAACATTAAAGATGACGTTTAGTGTGAGGTAGATACATGTAGGTTTGTTGTTTCAATAATTAGAATGAGGATCAGGTTTAGCTTTTTGAAGGGGTTAAAGGAACAGTTTGACATTTTGCATAATGTGCTTATTACTTTCTTGCTGATGCAAACATGTTAATCAGTGAGCGTTAGAGGTGTTGCTAGGCTTCTGGTTTTTGTGCTAAGCTAGGCTACGTTAACAATCTCCTGGCTCTAACTTCACATTTAGCAAGAGCGGTATCAAAATCTCTCACAGAACTCTTGGCAAGCTATTCCTTTTACATCGGAGGGTAATTAATTTTCATAAGCACGGTAACATAGATAGGTACAGCACTGTTGTAGACATTTTCGATCATTTTGCATAAAAATTAAATGAAAATAAATACAATAGGTTTGTAGAAATTCCAAGCATAACACAGATAACGTGTGCAAAGTTCAGGTCCTTAATATTACCTACAGAGAAGATGTCTTGCCTTGCATCAGGGTGAAATATAATATAATTAATTTTCATTAAGATTATGGGATGCTCCTTTTATTTTGGCCAAGGCAGTCACATTAGGTCTGCAGCTAATGATTATTTTCATTATCAATTAATCTGCTAACCATTTTCTTGATTAGTTTATCAGTTGTTTTCTCTAAAATTAAAATGCCCGTCACAATTTCTCAAAGCTCAGGTTGACTCATTCAAATATCTTGTTTTGTCCAATCCACATCATCAAACATTTTAATATATTTATTTTATTATTATAGAGGGCAAAGAAAAGCGGCAAATATCCACATTTGAAGCCGAAACCAGAGTTTATTTTGCATAGAAAATGACAACAACAATTATTATTATGGTTATTAAAATGGTTGCATTCTCAGCATAGCTCTCTCAATGATATTAAAATAACTCAAAAAGTGGCTTTAAATCAATGAAAACCACCTTACTGACTGCCACTGCAGCCTTTAAGGCTTGTGTCCTTTCAAGTCTTTCAGCAACAACAATAAGCTGTGGCACTATAGATATCCAAGAGAGACGACTCAGTGTGCAGCATTTGACAGAAGATATGTTCATGAGCCTGGAAACTTATCGCCTTTGCAAAAGCACCCACAACATTATGTTATTTGCCAAATAAGCTCAATTCTGCGTATAAACCTCCAAGGAGTCATTTGTCTTTGTATTATTTTATTTACTTCTGTGAGGGGGAAAAAAGACGTTCAGTCTGCTTTTTTAACTCCCTCACTGTATTCCGTTTCCTCCTCTATCACTCTCTTCTCTCTGTTCCCCACATCTTTCCCTCGTTTGGCCGATTAAACCACAAAAGAGATGTCATTTTCAGAGTGCGGACTGACAGATGAAGTGAGTCAGTATTTGGCTGAATCATTATCCAGAATATGAATACTGCAAATGTATTCCACTGAAGCAAAATACGTATGCGTGTGTGTCAGTGTCGGTTTCTGTGTTTGCTGTGTATTGTTCAGATTCGCTATGGAGACGTTTGGGGCATGTAGACAGCTGACCTGTCACAATGAGATCTGAAACAGTAGAATGGATAACTTACACTGCCATACATACAAATAATGAAAATACGTATCAAAACATATTCATCCTCCATATACAGCCAAAAGTATACACTCCATTACAGGTACAGTAAATGTCCTGCACTCAAACTTTCACTGACGTAGAAGTAGAATTTGTATCAGCCAACTGTACTTAAAGTAATCAAAAGTAAAAGTATTAATTTTGCAGAATGGCCTCCTGTCAGTGTTATATTATATTGATTAATATTGCTGGGGCATACACACGTAAGAAGCATTTTAATGTTCCCAAAAAGTTAGACTACCCTCCCTTCAGCAAAAGAAAATTCAGACTACCCTCCCCCTTTTCTGACCCCCTCTCTCCAGCTATACATTTCCGTACAGTCCCTAAAAACTCTGTGTATTCCTTGTAAAATGATCAAATACAGTATACCAGCCAATCAGACAGTCATTGTTCCACTGTACACAGTCACATCTTTAATGCACCGGCTCCTCAGTTTTGCCTCCTTTCTTTTATTTTCCAGTTAGAATGTTCTCCTCTCCCAGCTCTGTGGTTTGCGAGCACATCGGTTTGAGTAAGACTTATACAACGAACAAAAGAGGAAGATAAGCGTTCGGCTTTCACCCTCCTGTCCCGTCCCTTCAGATGTCCCTCATATATATTTTACTCATGCCACACTGGCATTTGCATCTGAGCCATGAGCGTTACTCATGGATCAATCATCATGGGGACAAAATCAGCGCGGTGAAAGAATGAGGAGAGGTTTTAAAAACGTCCCGGTGATTGACTGCCTGTGCAGAGAGCTTGTCGGCTGCAATTTTACATGTCGTTTCAGCAATCAGGCACTTTCTGAAATCAACTGAGGCAGGCTGCATTTTACTGCTGGAGACACGTGTTTGGGTATAATTTGGGTATAATTAAATAGACTTTATATTCACAGGGTTTAATTGAAAAAAAATCATAGTTTATTGTTGTGACGGTGGCACATACAACAGGCAAATCACACATATAAAACCATGCAACACATGCTGTCATTATTCTAGTATGCTCAGATTCCTGTCAAGCTGCATTCCCCTGAACATAATGTTCAAAGTGTGTGTGTGTGTGTGTGTGTGTGTGTGTGTGTGTGTGTGTGTGTGTGTGTGTGTGTGTGTGTGTGTGTGTGTGTGTGTGTGTGTGTGTGTGTGTGTGTGAGTGTATGTGTGTGTGAGTGTGAGGCCTTGTCCCACTTATCTCATCCATCAGAGAATTTCACTACTCTGTCTGTCAGTCAGCAATCCCTCACCTAGACGAGGGGGATGGATTGTGTTTTGTGTGTGTGTGTGTGTGTGTGTGTGTGTGTGTGTGTGTGTGTGTGTGTGTGTGTGTGTGTGTGTGTGTGTGTGTGTGTGTGTGTGTGTGTGTGTGTGTGTGTGTGTGTGTGAGCATCCGTCTGGCAGCCGGTGACACTCACTGCTGTTGATGTCTCAGTTGGTGTCAGCAGCTCCACTTTTCATCCTAAATGTGTCTGCAGCGGGGGCTGAGGGCTTTTACAAGACCATCATGTGTTTGATTATTAACAGTTTAAAAGGTCTCTGCATGGTGACATCATCACTCCAGCTCACATATCCGAACCTTTCCTGAACAATGATCATCTCAAAGAGGAAGTGAGTCAAGCCTGGTTATAGCATAACCATACAAAATACTTAAATGAACTTTAAAGAATGTCCAATCTAACCCTGACCCATCTTTTGACTTTGACCATCTTTATTTATTTCTATTATCATTGAACAAAATAAATAAAACCTCCACACCATCTGCCTCTGGCTGCAGGTTTGTGGTGCTCTGTGTTCACATTGCACCTTCCAGTCAAAAAGCGTCTTTCCATTTGTTCAGCTGTTCTCATTCATCATACTTCTCTGTGATTGGCTCAGATGTTTCAGGATGAGATGGGGCTGGCTGACAGTGTATTTATTAATCACCCCACCCTCTGATCTATATTCCACTTCACCCAAGCCTTTTGCACTTTGCGCTGCTGCATGTACTTGAACCGAAATCGAAGTGCTTGAAGACGTCCGCACAGTCCGTGCACCCAAGACCTACCACTTTGCACGATCAAATTAGGGCCCAGTATATTTTGCAATAAACAACAGTGTGGTTGCATTAAATGAACATATTAAGATCATAAAATGAACAACAATCTAATATACTTATTATATATAATTAGAGATGAAAAACTAGAAAATTGGTGGAAATGGGAACAAAAAGAAAACCCAACTGTGTAAGATAAGGTCCATCAGGAAAATAAATCACAAGTGCGCACAATGCGGGACGATTGAAGGTATGTAGAGTCGGTGCCAGGTTTATTTTTGCAGTTTGCACTACTGATAAATGCACAAAAAATGGAAAGTGGCGTAACATCTTGTTCAATGTTTAAATCAATAGTAGGCTAAACCCACCCTATATTAAATTACACATTTTGCTTCAATGCAGAGCCCATAAATGTGTCTCTGTGGGTCAGGCTCACTTCAAACTCGCCACCTCTATTGTAAAGATTAGAGAAACCAAACCAAAACCATACAATCCTAAAGAAATCCAGAACACATTCATATGCAAGGTGTACACATGTTGGGCTTTTACCATATATGCACATAAACTGTACCATTTTTGTCATAAAACTGTGGGGACAACCTGTTTTTGTTTTCCTCGAGTAGCTGAAGAATAGCACAGTCCCCTCTGAGGAAGACTGAGTTAGCTTATAGAGTGCAGGAAAATAAGCCAACACTTTAATAGAGGTTTATCTAACCAGACATGCTAATATTTGTTTTCCATGATTTCCATTTAAATTGACAGGGGTGGTGTGTAAACAGCTGTTTTGTGTGTGTTCCTGAGGGGATGGGATAAAAAGAAAACACAAAACAGCCATCATCTTAATGAAGGCTTACAGCGATATTTGAGTCTGGTAAAACATTTGCAAATCTTAATACAAGTTAATCAGAAGTGAAACACAGGAGCCGGCAGCCACCGGCTTCTATACCCAGTTTTACATCTGAGAATATATGAAAATGGCATGTTATTTATGTTTCCTCACGTTACCACACCATAACAACTATGTTAGGACTCACCTAAGCAGCATTTTGCTAGAAGTCTGGTGTTTATTGCCACTAAGACGTCTTGCTGTTTTTCAAAATAAAAGCAAAGTAACAGACGTGATGGTTATAGCCGAGAGATGCATGCATGTCACAAATTTTTATTTTAAATATATTATATATTCTTAAATGTAGTCTTATATAGCAGCTCCATGTAGTGACTTAAAACTAGGACTGCAACTATTATTTTCCTTATCCATAAGGCTGCTTATTATTTTCTCAATTAAACCATTTCATTATTTAGTCTACGAAATGTCCAAAACAAGCGGGAAAAAAAAATGCCCCTCATTTTATTTCAGAGCCCTGGGTGACATCTTTAAGTTCCTTGGTTTTGTCCGACCAACAGCCCAAAGTAGAAAGATATTCAGTTTGTTATGTCGTATGACAAACAAAAGCAGCATAATTATTTATTATCAAAATAGTTGCTGATTAATTATCTTCTCAATCGATTAATAAACTTAGAATTTGTTGATTGGCATTTGCAACACGTAGAATGTATACTCTGGAAGATTTTTTTTAACACTAGAATAAAGATGTCATGTACTTAATATATACAATAAAATATGGTTTGCAGTACAAAACAGCCCCGTCTGAGAGCAGAATGGTGTTGAGGCTCACTGACTAAAAAATGTCTGCAAGCTACAGCGAGACAAAGGACATTCAGGGAGGCACCTGGAACCTGTGAGCCAGAGTGCAGGACACTATCTTGCCACAGTCTGTAGGCTACAATGCAATGCAACACATTCAGACAGGCAGCCTGTGGAACCAAATATAAACAGACAAATATATATATATATATATATATATATATATATATATATATATATATATATATATATATATATATATATATATATATATATATATATATATGCAGCAGATTGCTCGCAGAAACATGTGGATCTGTCAGATTAAACAAACAACTCTTGGATTCACTTGAAGATTTTCACACAAAGCAAAAACGTTTGTAACACAATATTTATTTGCATATATGACAACAAAATATAACCGAGTCAATAACGATGCGAGACATCCGTTTGTATCTTTCATGTGTGGTTATTGGGTTATTTAGTGAAACATTGAACACTACTCAAAGCACCATGATTTTACTTGCTATAGATATCAAAATGGCCTAGACGTTTTGCATCTTATCTAATGCATTTAGAATGTGTTCCACTGACCTTCATCACATCAGACCATTTTAACTGATCGTATCTTCTACCACAGGTCCAGCTTATCCAGTTAAGGTGCATGTCAGGTGAATTATGGAGAAAAAGCAGTAGTGTAGTCTACGTGTTACGCAGGTATACGCAGTATACCCACTAAGAAAGCTCCAGGATTTCCATATACCCACTTCAAAATGCCCAATGACACACAACAACATACTTTCTATTATAGTTTTTGATATATTTTGAATTGTCATCTGTGTTTTTCGTCTTCTCATAGGCTAAATAAAGGTATTTCCACTGTAAATTGGTGCATAAAAGTGTATCCGAATTCAGGAAATGAAGTCTTTGACGCTCAAAATAACCCCCACTATGATAGGCCCCCCACCCCCAAAAGGCAGATTCTGGCCCATATATATAGGCCAATATATGTATATACAGTACAGTATACCCACTACAATACATTAGACTACACCACTGAGAGAAAGGTGTATCTGTTGAAGTTGTTGCTCCCATTTTGCCATGAATAGTGATGATGTGCTTACTTGTGGGCAATAAAGAAGACAAACTGGAGAATGAAAGTAATTCATGTGGCTGTAAGTGTCAGTATTTTAGTCCTGGTCGCCCCAGAAAGTGGCACAGCCTCGCATCTACGCAAAATATTTGGTTGTGGAAGCTTGATGACGTCTGTGAACTACTATAACTGGCAAGCTAACTACTAATATGCTAGCCAGCCTGGAACATGCTAGCGCTAGTGAGTCACAAAAGCTTTCTGAGCTTCTCTTTATACTCCAACAGAGGAGTTAAATAAAAGTGGACAGTGCAACACAGCTAAGAAGCTACTATAGCTTCCTCCAATTTAGACTCATTTTGGGCTTTCTGTTCCCTCAAACGTTTAACTGTTGGTCAGTGGCGCTAAATGTTCACGCAAGTTGAACGTGACGTGAAAAATGTATTTTACAACACGTCCTCATACCTAAACGACAGAATAGGTGGTTCACAAATGACCACCAAAACGACATATGACCGTTCTATTCAACATTGTGAAACGGTCGCAAATTAAACACGTGGTTAACATTGTGAAACAAAACTACTTGTTTAAGTTTAGGCAACAAAACTACTTGGTTAGGTTTAGGAAATATCATGGTTTGGGTTAAAATAAGTATGTCTGCCACGTAACCCGTAGGGTAAAATAAATCAACGTTGACAAACAGCAATCTTCTGAGGGAAAGTAAACTGTATTTGTTTGACCCATACCTCCTCCCAAAGCGGACTTTGTCCCTCTTTATAGTACGTCACCTGACTTCCGCCTTTGCTCCCGCCATAATTACTACGGCCAATAGAGGTTGCGGCCTGACAATAAACATAAAAATGGGTCGTAACAAGCTGCATGCACAGACAATCATTATTTTTTGGTGAGGAAGGTCTGGTATTTACCTCGCAAAAGAATCCACTGATCATGGGGATTCCACTGAAGTTGCCATGAAATGTGTTGTGCTGGGGCTCATTTCCCCGAAACCATTTTAGAAATGTGTTCACCTTCATTCAAAGGAACTTAAGAAACATGATGCTTTCTCAGCTCGGAGCGTGTACGGGGTGTTACTGTAGGTCTGCAGTATTGAGATACATACTCTGATGACAGTTAGCGCTGTTGAACTTAAGTTAAATCAAACACATATACAAAAGGTCTCTCACTAAATAACCAGAACATACAGTTGCAGATACGCCTGTGTGTCGTGGCACCTATCTTCAAAAGAGGAGAAACATATTGGACCATATACTTCAATGGAAACAGTTTTTTAGTGGTGATTACTGTCCATGGAACCTGCTGTGCTGCGTTTAGTCAGGGTATAAGATGAAGCCGGAGAAGGTGCTGTACTTGTTGTTGTTGCCTCCGTGAGCTTTGCCGCCGTCCAGTTTGACGTAGATCTCGTCTCCCGAGTCCAAGTGCAGCACGGCGCTGTTGCTGGCGTAGTCGTAGTTCTGGTCTGCATCTTGAGCTATGGCACTGGCTCGTACCTGGGGGCGGGGGCATTAGTTAATAACAGAATAGAAATAGAGACTGAGTAGAAAAGTTCATCTATGCCTGGAGGCAAAGTGAAACAACAGTGGTGCAGCCTCAAAAATAGACACTCACAGGGAAAAGGGATGTTGGGTAAATTAGGTTAAAACCACTACTAACCATTATAGAATAATGATAAATAATAGTAGGCTATAAAATATTTTTCAAAAATGGATCCAGAGACTTATACAAGTTTGAATTGAATCCCCTTGCAGCATCTATAATGAACACTGATAATGTTAAGCTTCATATCTGACCCCTCATGCAGCTGGAGCTGTTAACATCTGCAGGAAGCACTCATTCAAACAGGGTTTACACACACAAACACACGGAGAATACGCAGTTATATAAGTCGTGTTAAGGAGAATAACAGATCGAGCCTCAGGCGATGTTGTGCGTTTTTTTTTTTTTTTTGATATATGCATATCTCAGTTGATTTACTGAGTAGGCTATGATAGTCTCTATTTAAAAAAAATAAATTGACCAATTTTTGTCCTTCTTTTCTTTTGTAAGTGGATATGTTCCCTTAGATGTTTTCACATAGAAGTCAAAGTGGTCGCCAATATTCTTCCTATTGATCTATAGGTCTAATATTACCTGTCCGTTTTTACACAGGTCGGCCCACATGCTGGTCCCGTCTCCTCCCCGCATCAACACATGGTAGGTGAAGAAATAGATCCCGGACACATGGCAGGTGAACTTCCCGGTGCTCGCGTCGTACTGGTTCCCCAAGTTTGTAATCACGTCGTCAAACTTTAACACCTCATATCCCTCATGTGGGTTCTTCAGACCGACGTAGAAAGCGATCCTGAAACTGTTGGCCGTGGAGTTCACACCGTCCGTCTCGCCGTTCTCAGCCCCAACAGGTCCGGTTACCGCGGGGAAGGAGAGTTTACCGTTGCCGCGCTCACCCGGTGGGCCCCTCGGACCCGGGGGTCCTGGTTCTCCCGGCGGGCCCCTAGATCCCGGTTTACCCGGGCGTCCCGGCTCCCCGCGGCTCCCCTGCGCCATCGGCGGCTGCGGAGCGATACCGTTTACGTTCTGGATCACCTCCATGGCGGTGGCGCCTCCCGGTTTTGGGGTGTACGGGTCGCAAACCATCCGACAGGTGCCCATCATTTCGTAGTAATGAGCGGAGGTGTCTGAGGTGCGGAGCAGCAGTAACGGGACAGCGACGGCCAGAGCCAGCAGAAGCATCGCGGCGGCGGTCAGCACAAGGACCAGCCAGCACTTCCTCCGCGCGGCTCGGGGACGAAAGGACGAGAGGAAACCCGTGGAGCCGCTCTGGGGGGGAATTGTGACGGAGGACAGGGGGTCTTTTTAGGACGACAAAAAGAAAAAGAGATTAAGTTAATCGAGTGCGCATCCCTGGTCCCAGCTGTTCTAATTGGTGGCTTCGAGCCCCTGGGCAGCGGCTGTGACCGGGGAGCGGGTGCGCGTCCTGGCTGGATGGATAGTTGCGCGCGGACAGCGGCGTCCGGCTGCAGCCAGCTGTCCAAGTTACTAAGGAAAAGACCGGAAGAAATGGGATAGGGCCTTCAAATTAAAAGTAGATTAAGGACGGGTTGCGCTTATGAATAGAGAAAATATGTAAACATAAAGTAGAATAAAAATAGACATCATTAAGTTTAAACTTGTAAACTGTGTTAAATATGGACGGTTAGCGTGCAGATCAGAACCAGCACTGCATTTTTAATAAGCATTAGGAGCTGACTGGCGTAGCACAAAATTCTGGGCATTTTAGAAAGGCATTCTCTATGGGCCCCTCCCCACATCCACTGCTATTCATTTTGGGCCCTCCTCACATGAGGGCCCTGTGTACTCAGTCCCCATTCGCACCCCCAGTCCGACACCCGTGGGATCTAATGCTGCACTGTCTGAATCACATTTATCATGTCTGCCATATACTTTGCAGTTATATGTCCCCATGCCAGTACCTTTACTCAAGTAGGCTACAGTATAGTGCAATTTTGAGTAATTATATCAATCAATCAATCAATCAATCAATTATTATTGAGTAATTGTATGTTACTTGAGTACATTTTGCTTTATATTTCTATTCCACTACAATACAGAGGGTCACTGTATTGTATTGTACTTTTCACTCTCCTATTATTCTCCACTTATTTGACAGCTAAGTAGGTAAGTAGGATCTTTGTTAATATTTTACACAAAACATATGATCAGTTTATAATATATGATGCATTGTGATGGATTAAACTAGCCAATAGCATGGAGCAGTTAAAATGATCTGCAACTCTATCAACTGCAACCAGGGTTCAAAACTAGCACCACTTAGCAGCCAGATGTTGGTAAAACAAGTTGATTTTGAACCCTGACTGCCACCTGAAAATACTGTGCATCATTAATAATGATTCAAGTAAATAACACTGACAGGGACCAGATACTGCATAATTCAATATAAGTAATGTTTCTGTATGTTTTTTTTTAGTTTTACCACTGCATCAGGCTAACCACCAAATCCAATTTCAGGAAACATTGCCAATAACGGTTTTATTTTTAAATGTGCAACAGGAAGTCCTCTGTTTCGGTTTGACTGACTTGACAGTGGGCCAGGTACCGCCAGTGCGTAAAGTTTAAGTCTGCACAATTATTATTCAAGATGGCACTAAACATTTATTCATCAATATGTATAAAAAAATATCTCAATCTTACATTTGAATCTATCAATCCATGCATATATACATAGCCTTAAAATGCCAAATGATTGCATATTTATCTCATAGCACTTTGAGATTCTCCTATGAAAAGTGCTTTACAAATAAAATGTATTATTATTATTATTATAAATCTCAATGGTAGCCTATAGAGCTCTTTATGCATTCGTATAGGTGGAATACATAAGAGGCCAAAATCACAATGCAGTTTATTCACACAATCTTCTTTTGGAAATTATGGTTTTAGAATGAGATCCATACATTTTTCAGGTACATGATCGAGGATTTGGATTTATGTCTAACCCATCTAAGATATAATGATAAGTCAGTGTTGAAAATGTATTTGTTTTCAAATCTTTTTATGCAATCCATTATATGCCATTCATAATCACACCCAATAGACTCCCCAAATCAACATAAATGAATTAAAAATGGCAAGAATTTGTATTATGAATTCAGCTTGACACAAATAAGGGTTAAAGCCAAGTTGTGATACCAGCAACTAAACACATCCACATACAGTATTTGACTCAGACCATCAGGGGGTCTTTTCAAAGTCAGAACCAATGGCTGAACGCAGGTTCACTATAGTGACATCAGATGACCAACTGCACACATACACACATGCAGACAGAGGGGGAGCAAGGAAACCAGACGAGGGTGGGGGGTGGGGGGATAATATATGCAGGAAATGGACCCGAGATGTCTGACGGCTGTCGACACCTTTAGCTCCGAGCTCCCCAGCTGAAGGGACATATTTGATGTCTTGTTTCGCGAGGTGGAGCACCACAGGCCTTGAATTTCAATTCTCCAACAAATTAAAATTCTTCTTGTGCACAGACAATCATTGCTCTATTGCATACAGATGTGTCTTAAATACATCTTTAGCCTCTTTTGTTTCTTCACCGGTGAGGCCACCGTGTACTTGTCCTAGCCGTGGGGTTTAAGAGCACAGCTGCTGAATAAGACTGCTATTAATGCCTCCCATCGGTTATTTCCAAAGACTGCAAGCTTTTGAGACACTCGATAAAGAGAGGACTTTGCTTATTGGAAATAAAAGCATCTATTGATTTTGTCCTGAAGCTAAAAAATTCCCCACGAAGGAGTTGAAATACGTCAAAAGTGCAGGTTGGGAACTAAGCACCTGGAATTAGCGCACAGGCCCCACATCCACAACAGAGGCTTTAGAGCTCAAGGCGATGCTGAAAAATCTTCAGAGGCCAGAGACAAGGCTTAGCTGAAGCCCTACGGTCACACTGCAGAAGCCTACCCCTCCTCCCCCCTTTACACCCCCTAAGCAATTTCAACTCGTGCTCAGCTCAGCTTTAACTCCCCAGAACACGGCTCCAGCCGGGCTGCTCATGTCTGAGGGTGAGAAAGAGCACGACATGTCATGAGAGCTCGGCCAAAAAATTAAATTGAGGGTTTAAATTTGAGGACAGTCCTGGCAAAGCTGGAAAATTCAATTAGAAATTGTCATCTACTGCGAAAAAGACAACGTAAGAATCATCTGCAAAACAAAAAACCCTGAAAATAAGTATGCAGAAAACACAGAACATTGTGCTCCCCGACTCTGCTATGTACATGACTGCAGAAATGACCTTTACTCAGGATTAGTACAGTGAACTGTATCTTTAGGCTATGGTGAACCATGCACAGCACACTGTCCACATTATGCACTGCAGCTGCTGAGATTCTCCTACCCCGGGGCGCTGCCGTGCTTTTAATCACACAGCATGTTAGTGGACTGCTGTGTCACGAACCATACGGTGAGACAAATGAGTTACTCCATCATTAGCTGCCTTTAGACTTTAATTTAGTGAAATCATAGAAGTATTAACAGTAAAATGTACATGAAGTTAGAATCTTTAAGATATCCATGACGTGTAACCCTATTATTTTTTCTACAATACCCATCAAATGTGTTTACATTCAGTTCGTATCTCTTTTTTAGTTGTTTTTTTGGAAGTGGCGGAGTCCGCCATTTTCGTTCTGGATTAAGGTTGCCTAGTTCAGCATGATGCATTCACAGGAAAGATATCCAAAGTAAATGTGCCCATCATGTAGAGTTGCCCTTTTGAGAGTACCATATGATCAATCTTATTAGAATGATTGATGCATGAATAGGCAAGTATCATTTTAGTGTTGTCGAGCAGGATGTCATTTTAATTGTTAAGTCCATTGATTGAAGATGGGAAAAACTGGCAGCAGATGAAAACATCAGATGTGTTTGGATCGATGAGGAGACTGTCACCTTCCTCTCATTAATACATAAAACAAATGTCATATTTCCATCAAATTTTCTACATCGTTTTGTTTGTTTGGGGGTTTGACTGTCACTCTTAATTAAGTCATCTTGTTGCACCCTCTTCTTCTGCAGTGGTTTAATGGCACTCCACTGTAGAGTTAGCGCAACCAACCATTTATCTTGATGTTTCCAACTCCTGATATTTACATAATAATAATAATAATGTATACTTTATTAATCCTGCAAGGGGAAATTATATGTTTTTCACTCTGTTTACTGAATTACACACACATGCTCAGTACCTATACATGCACTAATGGAGAGATGTCAGAGTGAGGGAGCTGCCCATGGAAAGGCGTTCCGAGCAGTTGGGGGTTCGGTACCTTGCTCAAGAGCACCTTGGCAGTGCCCAGGAGGGGATAACCGTAGTGGATGGAAATGTGCGGTAATTTTACATTCTCGTGTAATTCTCGAAATCTGTTTAGAATTTCCCCTTGCTAGTGGTGTTGGCAAATGTACTAAGGATTTAAGTTAACGTTAGTTTTAACACTCAGATTCCATGACTCAAATATTATTGCAGATAGTAAGTAACTCCTGGAAAGACTTTGACTTGCTATGATTTTAATTCAGAATTAATTATAGGTGAAACGGTGTCATTACTTTCATTTAGGAATAGCAAAACATACTGTACTGTATTTACTCAGTGTGGGAAACCTTCACTGAGCCACAACAATACAGCGGTACGAATTTGCAACATCAGCTCCTGTCTTAACATGTGTCCCTAATCCCTGATGAAAAGCACTGGAGACACCTCCGCTCTTGAAAGCACAGAAACTAATGTCTTCCTCCATGTAACATGTTGACAGTGAAGCCCTGTCAGATGGTAACATGGCTGTACCTGTCCACCTCAGGCTAACCGTTTATGACTGTGCCTTTACTTCTCTGACACAATATTTCCCATCCAACTCTCTAATTGCTGGGCTAATGATAATTTATGAACCTGAAATCAGGAGGCTGCAGGAAAGGTTACGATACCTTGCTGTGTGCTCATTTTCCCATCACATTTTCAATCCACATCATCAGGCTTGTTTTAGGGAGAGTAGTAAACTGCAACCTGTCCCCACTGGATCAGAATAACCTCAATGGTTTGACTTGTAAGAATAATGGCTTACCACACCAAGGGGACACCAGTAATCGATACCTATGAATGAAAAATCTCAAAACCCAATGTGTATGTCAAGGACTGTAACCTTAAGCGTTGTAAACAAACATGAGGCCATGGCCGAGGGAGAGTGAAAGAGAGGGTGGCATGCATGCACTGTGTGTGCGCGCTTGTGTGTACGTGGTGACACTGATGCAGCGCTGCGAGCCAGGGGGATTCAACCTTTTGCAAGTGGCAAAGGCAGAGATGATGAAGTCATGTTGACAGTGTGTGACCCGCGGTGAGACTTCTTTTTAACACAATTTTGTTTTTGCTTTTTGGTTCTAATCCCAAGGCCAGTTTGTCAAATACGCCAACAGCCGCAGATGGAGTAAAGGGAGAAGCTACTATTAAATCTCCATCTCTAATGAGACAGTATGAAAATGATTACATTTTTTTTCTTTTCATTTTCCAACAGAATACAATGTGGTGTGAAAAACCCAATTAAACTGTTCTAAAAAGAAGTGCAAGAGTTAACAGACCATGTAAACATGCCAACATGCTGATTTTTAGCAGGTACAATACTTACCACTTTCGCCATCTACGTTTAGTGTGTTAACATGCTGACTATAGTGAATTATCCCCTTTTAGTAATGTGGGTTGTACACATAACTGCAGCCTATATAAAGAGGTTGTGTCACCTTTCCCCCTACCTGTAAAGCACTTTGTAACCACTGTTTTTTAAAAGTGCTATTTTTGTTCTTGTTGTAATGTGAACAGTCTATTATGTGGCTTGTGAATAGATTCCTAGATCATATTCATTGTATTTCTACATTTGTGGAGCCCAGTGACTCTCGTTCTCCCTCGGTTTTATCTTCTGCACACACGTGGAGGCGTGGCTGGGGCGGGGCTTTGGCTGTTGCGTCATCTTATCAGGAAGAAACGCATCAGTTTACAGAGAGCGCAGAAGCGGGCTGAATAAGTACCAGAAAGTAGGTAAAAAATATCGCTGTAAGTACCAACAGAAGCTACATTATGTTATGTAATCCATTACTTGGCCCATATGTACAGTGTATGTTTTCCTTCGTCGTCCTGTGAATCAGGAGAGCAACTTTATTCGGAGGTTAAGTCTCCACGAGTTAAGTCAAGGACAACATGCAATGTGGCGTCTGAAGTTTTTTCTGTTATGAAGAGAATATCAATATGGATTTCCTGCAATTTAATGTTTTATCGGTAGTCGGTCGGCTTTAATAAATTATACTACAATACTTGAAACGGTTTCTGAAGAGTCGCGGTTTTCTGGTAATTTCGGCACGTAGCTGGATGATGACCAATGCAGCACTTCTATAAAAAGTACATTTTACTATGTCCACTGCTAATGTAACCTTACCGCACGTTAAGGATGTATCGAACTTAACAGTGGAGTTCGGAATGAAGTTTTGCATGATTGGCAGACTTCTTTGTTAAACCTGCGTGGTTTTTATTTATTAACATTTTGGTATCTCACTTTTGAGCCATCTGGATAGACTACAGAGTTGGCTGTTACTGTCTTCAGTGTGTTTATTCTATTATTCGGCCACAACGATAATGGGAAGCCTAATAGCATCCATATGGCAGATAGAACTGCATTTATTACTGCATGTTTTACATATTGTATTACTAATAATAATGTTTACTTTTTGTTGTAGGTCCCATGCTGGATGAAAAAGCAAGCCTCTAAGGTCTAGTCCTAACAATCTCTGCAAGTAAATAAGTAAATATTAACATCTTAATGACTAATGAAAAGTGTTTAGCTTTTTATTCTCCATTTCCATTTCTTGCATTTTAGGAACAAGTTGAGGTAATATGCAAATAAACATAAACTCATTTCTTTTCTCTATAGGTTTGTCAGTGCATTATGCCCGATGAGATGTCGAGGCCTTTAATCCGAGTCAGAGGTGAAGGAGGAGGCTCCAGACATCTTGAAGCCTCCACATCTGAAGCTGGCGCTCCAGTTATTGGCATTCTGGGTACGGGCGACTTCTCCCGCTCATTGGCTAGGAGGCTGGTGGCCTCTGGTTACCAAGTAGTGGTGGGGAGTCGAAACCCCAAACGCTCTGCGGCTTTGTTCCCTGAAGAGGCCGAGGTGACACGCACACAGTGACACTGACACTGACATTCACACTCACCATTTAATTGGTGTTTTTGTTTCTCTCCCTATGGTGATAATTATATGTTTACTCTGACTTGATCCACAAGGCATAATAACTGTTGCTACTATCCTGAATAGATGCCTAATCTGAGTCTGAGTCAGTTGTGGTATGGGAACAGAAAAAATAAGTTTATCAGACATTTTTTAAGTTTGTACTTCTATCGTCAGACTGTCAGTATTGGCGGAAAAGGAATCCACAAGTGTTCTTATAAATGCATTTTTTGTGAATTCGGTATCATCATCAGATAGTTATATGATATTGACATCTTCAAAAGATAAATACATTCCTAGCCATTTGAATGAAAATGTGATGAAGTTTATTCTAATTCACTGGCCACTTATTTAGTTGATCACATAATCCTAAACTGCATACTATTACTGTGTCCTGTTCCTCTTGTTATTATTATAATGTACCTTTAATGGGCATCTACTCCTCATGTGAAGGAGGGCTGGGCAATATGTCGATATTATATCGACATTGATATACAAGGCTAGATATCGTCTTAAGTTTTGGATATAGTGATACATAGAAAGATAGAAAAGTGTTTTCTGGTTTTAAGTGATGTCATTTTTTGGAACTTACCAGACTGGTCTAGCTGTTTTATTATTTGCCTTTACCCATTAGTCATTATATCGACATTATTGGTGATTATTTATCAAAACTCTCATTGTGTTAATATCTTGTGAAAGCATCAACAGTCAACACTACAATATCGCCACAAAATCAACATCAATGTAAGTTTGGCTTATTAAGATTATTTAATTTTTTTGGGCTTTTCCGCCTTTAATTTTTGACAGAACAGCTAGGTGAGAAAGGGGAGAGAGAGGGGAAAGGCATGCAGGAAATCGTCACAGGTCAGATTCGAACCCTGGACCTCTGCGTCTAAGCATAAACCTCTCAGTATATGTGCGCCTGCTCTAACCAGTGACCCAACCCGGCAACAAGTTTGGCTTATTTAAACCTAATGCACTTACTTCTTGCTGTCCGGAGTTTGTACCTTCAAGGTTGAAAGCACTTAATTGGAAGTCGCTTTGGATAAAAGCGTCAGCTAAATGACATGTAATGTAAAAATGTAATGATGTATTTGGTCAAAAATATTGTGATATTTGTTTTTGTTTACATATCGCTCAGCTCTAATGTGAAGTATAACCATTTCTATCTTTGTCTTCCAGGTGACCTCCCAGATGGAGGCAGCCAGCCAGGCAGACCTGGTCTTTGTTGCTGTGTTCCCCGAGCACCACTCCACGCTGGTGGACCTGAAGCCAACACTAGCTGGAAAGACGCTGGTGGATGTCAGCAATGGTTTGAGAATCAACCGAGACGGGCCTTCGAATGCCGAACAGCTGGCTGACCTGTTTCCCGAGAGTTCTGTAGTCAAAGGGTTTAACACCATATCAGCCTGGACGCTCCAGATGGGACCTCGGGATGGAAGCAGGCAGGTAGGTAGATTCACTGAGGCCCAGTGAAGCTTCTGACATCAGATGAAATGTTTCCTGAAAGAAAAGAGAATGGAGGAGTCCAGATTTAGGGACTCTGTGAACTCAACCTCATCTTTTTTTTTCTCCAGATTTTACTGTGCGGTAACAGTAGCAAGGCCAAGACCCCGGTGATGCTGCTCTGTCGCAGAATGGGCTTCGTCCCCGTCGATATGGGCCTCCTCTCCTCTTCTCTGGAGATCGAAAACCTCCCCCTCTATCTGTTCCCCTCCTGGCGCATCCCAGTCCTCTGCACCCTGTCCCTGTTCATCTTCTTCTACACGTACAACTTCCTCCGGGATGTCCTGCAGCCCTACATCACAGCGGATAAGAATGTTTTCTACAAAATGCCCATCGAGACCGTTAACGTCACTCTTCCCTCCGTGGCCTTGGTGATGTTGGCGCTGGTCTACCTGCCTGGTGTGTGCGCCGCTTTCCTCCAGCTGTGGTCGGGCACCAAGTACAACCGCTTTCCTAATTGGCTGGACCGGTGGCTAACCAGGAGGAAGCAGCTTGGACTGTGTAGCTTCCTGTGTGCAGTTCTACACGCCATCTACAGTCTGTGCCTCCCCATGAGGAAGTCTGCCCGCTTCAAACTGCTCAGCTCAGCTTTTAAACAGGTGATAGAAAGAAGCAGAGGAATGTTTTACACTCTAATATAAACCCTGACTGTCGCAACAGTGTAGTATATGCAAAACACCCAACCCTGGACACAGGATTTAGTTGTTTATTGTGTGATGTCCAGGTGAAGGAGGGGGAGGCCTTGTGGAATGACGAGGAGGTGTGGAGGATGGAGCTGTACCTCTCAGTGGGCATCATGACCCTTGGGCTGCTCTCTCTGCTGGCTGTCACCTCGCTGCCCTCAGTGGCCAACACTGTCAACTGGAGGGAGTTCAACTTCATACAGGTACTCACACACGTACGCACGCACACACACGCAAACACACACACACACACACACACACACACACTGATGTACTAGTTACATAAAGAAGCACAATAATAGTAGATTTAGATGTGTCTCCACTGAAATACCCTTTTTCTATGAATATATACTGCAACATGGATGGGTTTCTATTCTTCTTGGATGCAGGTTAAAAGACAGACAGAATTAATACAGAATGATGGCCAAAGATTGACAGACAGGTATGACACATAAACATGCAGGCAGAATTCGGCATCACACTGATGTGTGACAGACGCACACTATGTGTCCTACATGCTCACATGGCACATACAAACACTGTGTTGGCCCAGTTTTGGCGTTAAACTTGGGCTATGACAAAGCCATCAGGAGTGTTGTGACTCGGCACACACACACACTTCCTCCTCTCCTCCTTAACTTCCCCCATCGTGGCCTCCATTTCTCCAGGACTCGCGGCCCGTCGGTGCTGCTTTTCCCTTTCATCTTTCCGTTCAGCTAATCCGGTGGCTGTCAGATTAGTCATGTACGGACAGCCAGAGCAATAAAAAAAGCAACTTTCTGCCCAGCACATCTAGACTTGCTCCCTGCAGCTGCATGACTGTGTGTGTGTGTGTGTGTTTAGGTTTTGTCCCTAAAGGCAGAACATTTTCCACTTATCCTGTAGGTGTTTTTAATTTAAAAACTTTTTTAAGTTTAGTAAATTGATAATAACGAGCCACAGCATTTGTAAAATACTGTAAACCAGAGATGTGTTGAGCTTGTGTCCGACTCATTAAAAAGTAAGTAAAACGTGGTGACCACGCATTAACTGTCGCCTCTGTAATGTTACAGTACAGCCTCTTTTTTTGTCCCGTTACTGATCCTCATTATGTAAGACATGAGGTCCAGTTGCCGTCTCGACTAATAATGCTCATAATCACTTATTTCTTGCTGTGCTCTTTGTGACACCAGAGAACATAACAGGGTTAAGTAAAGTGCAGCAGGACGTGCTGTCAGTCCCAAGACTTAGATTTCCCTATGTAGGTCCATGTAACGATGATGATGCAGGATGACATTATCAAACTGTCAGTCCATATGACTTCATGTTTACAGCTCTTGGTTCGTACGTAGAAAGTGTGTGAACAAAAACCGGACAAGAACTAGAAGGCAACAATGTATAATTTTACTGTGAAAGTCGCATAATTTGATTTTAATATTTCTTTTTTATTTTGTGTGCTATTGCGTACTTTACAGAAATGGCAAATATGTGCGGTGGATTAGTCTTAAGTAATGCCATAATCTCAGACCTGCAGAGCAAATCAGCGAATTAAGTGTTCCAGGTTCACAGAAATATAAGAATAAGGCTGGCAATTTGCTATATTTCTGGTATCGTCATCAAAATCCACAAACAGACCAAAACTAACAATACTTTCTGACTCTATAACCTGTCTGCTGCTCTCAGTCCCAAGCCCATTGGTTCAACCGAGGACATATATCTTCACAACCGGTCACAAATATACAGTTTCATCTTCTTCTTTTTTAAAAGGCAAATTATTTCCTGAAACAGCACTGTAGGTTTAGCAAACGTTACTCTAACCGAGGGCATGTAGTGTATTTGTTGGGACTATTTTCAACAGCGGATTATTACAGGTTCACAAATACTGTATATCCACTTTAAATTAGAGCCCGACCGATAAAGGATTTTAAGGTCGATATCGATACAAATATTTGGTGATTTAAAAATCTGATATTCCCATATATCGGCCGATATATATGTAAAAAAAAAAAAAAAAAAATCCAGAAATGCGTAACAAAACATAACAGATTTCCCTAACATTAGTTATTTGTAGTAGTTAGTCCTCACTAATATGATATGATAAACTTGTTTGTTTTATTGTCACAACAGAACAGAGGAACATCAAAATAGATTAAAGTTGTGATAAATAAAATGTATAAAAATACAAAGTTAAGATATGAAACTTAAAGTCCTTTGAACAAAAACACAAACAACAAAAATCAAATGTGTTGCCAACAGGGACGTTGTAGAGCGCCCTCTGGTGGACAAACCATGCAACGCCAACACTCACAACATGGTTGAAGGGGGTTTTGTCCGTTTTTATTTTATTTTACCTTTTTTTCTGCATAGATGGAGACACACTTGTTGTACCGATAATAGACATTTTCACAACAGACATTTTGACATGTCAAAGCAGGAAAAGAAGGTGTAGCTAATTACATTGATAATTGGTTTTATCCCATTTAGGTGAGCCATTTCCAGGGGTTTGTATTGTACATGCTGGCTCACTGAAGACAACTTCCTGGAACTGTTAATGTCCGTGCTTCCAACCTTTGCTTTTCCTGCTGTAACGGGTCAAAATGTCTGCTGTAAAAAGGGTCTATTGTTCAAGTACCACAATCCCCCAAATTCCCATTTGATTCTTTAGACACACCTGGGGAAGGCTTTTTCTATCAATCTACAATGATTTTTTTGCTGCTTTCTTTTCCTTCTTCTTTTTTTAAATTGCTGCCTTTCCGCTGTAATAAAATGTCATCACTCTTGTCAAGTGGAAATAATTATGATCTGCTTGGCCCAGTTAATGTGTGTTAAAAAAGAAAAAAAGTGTATTTTTTTTTAACTCCTGGCCCCTACATGACTCACCCTGGGAAGTTATTCTTAATTAGTGAGCCCTGTAGGTACAGTGTATGGCACACGCACATGCACACACACACGCACACATAAGTGGGGTTGATTCAGGTCCTGAGTGGTAGGTCAGTGTGTTTCCTCAGGGTCTGCAGCAGCCTGTAACAGTAAGCTAATATAGTGGACTGTGAACTGAAGAGGAGTCCCTTCAAACTATGAGGACCATATATTTGATACTGATATTTGATTATTATTATTATTATTTTGATATTTGATACATTGTCTTCACTTCCAAATGCAATCTGTGACCTCCTTCTTTCACCTCCTGCAGTGCACACTGGGTAACTGCGCCCTGTTCATGACCACCGTCCACACACTCCTCTTCGGCTGGGACCGTGCCTTTGATCCGGCCCAGTACCCCTTCTACCTGCCTCCCACCTTCATACTGGTCCTGATTCTTCCCCTCACCGTCCTGCTGGGCCGCCTGGCTCTCTGTGTGCCTTGCGTGGCCGGGCGGCTCAGACAGATCCGCCGCGGCTGGGAGAAGAGCCGACACATCCGCTTCACCCTGCCGGGCGACGACTGCCGCAACGGGCTGGAGGATGTCAGTAATGTGTGAGAACCGCACTGTAAGGTGTGTGTGTGTGTGTGTGTGAGAGAGAAAAGGTGTGAAAGTAGAGCTCCTTATGTGTGCACTCATGAATATAAACACAACTCACACAGGAGATAAATGATTTATACACTCTTGGAATGTATTGAAGGCTCCTCTCTAAGTCCCACTGCGAGATTTTAGAGGTACGTGAGCTTCTTTTGATCATATTAGCCGGTAGTTCCTTAGAGGTATTTGACCAGTAGATCTGTGGTCGTCAACCTTATTGCACTATGCATCGTAACTAATCAGTATTTAGTTATGCTTTTTACTCTAATTTATTGTTATGTGTTAGTACTCTATTTGAAGACCTGTAGGAGAACAATATTAGCTTCTGGTTTAAATTATGCAAAACAGTCCCTGTTACACTTCTAATGAACCTGCTGAAATGTGATTTCTTGGCTTGTGCATTCCTGTCGGATAATTATATTTTCTTGTTGCTCTTCAGGACTTCTACACAGATTTTTTTTGTCAGCAAGTCTTCAACATAGCCCAACATTGTTATGAGGTTTTTCCCTGGCAACAGTGTTTCATTTTGCAAAACTTTTGACAATTTGATGTGCTGTAATATTCATTCAAACTGTTGGGGACTGTATGGAAATTATTGGGTTGGGGAGGGAGGCATATTAGATGATGTACCCCAATTTAAATATTTGATGTCCTCCGCCATTACACAAATTAGAAGTGTAGAAGTAGCAATTACCAAATGTATGGCAAATGATGTGTACATTTTTTTTTATTCTAGCCATTTTTGTGTTAGAACCAAGGATTGCTAAACGTAAAGCACCTGTTTTATGCACAAGGAAATTTATGCACAAGGAAATTATTTTTTCTTTGCAAAGTGATGTATGCAAAGAAAACTTAACGTGTCTTGGTTACAGTTTAACTTTGGAAGAAGAGATGATTACGTGTGTGAGTTAATGGGCTGAAAACATGGGTCCAGAACTGAAGAATAATTCTCTCCCTTTTTCTGACCATCCCTCCCCCGAATCATTTCAGTACAGTCCCTTACTCATGTGTTGATTATGAATTGAACTGAAAAATACTGTTGCTGTAGCTGCCACACTTGGCTGCAATGTGTCAGTTTGCAATGTCTAGTACAGACAAGTGGTTACACACTTTTTAGAAAATGATCATTAACACATTGCCTTTTTTTGTTTGTTTTTCTCTTTTACATGGTTGCAATGCAATGTTGTGCTAACTGACCTGCTGATTAAGTACCCATCAGCACACATTTGACTTACAAAAATATCAATAGGCTGTTACAGAACTGTTTTACTGTTTTCATTATTAGCATGAAAAGCACCGTTTTCAGCTGTTGTGTGTTTTATAATGCAAGTTTGTATTTTATCAGTTTTGTGAATTTGCCAAAGATGATTCTTATCGTTACGTGATAGGTAGTAGTTGTCTGATTCGAAATGACTACGTCAAAGTAGTGTACTGAAATTGAAGCAGTTTCTAACTACAAATGCATGAATGGAAATGATTCAAATGGAAATTTCGAGAACATAGAATAAATCCTTTTTTTTTCTACATTTCTTTTCACTTTTGTATTGTCTTAATGGGAAATAGATGTTTAAATCTTCATGTAAGGATTTCTTAATTGAGTCAAATGCTGAAATAACACACAACTATCTTCACTGTTTAAAGATTATACTAATGTCCACTGATAATGATAACCTGAAATAATAATTTAATCTCAGGCCGACCCAAAGCGTGCAACAGCAACAAACCCACCAGATCCTGAAATATGTTGATGCTGCCATCTTGTGGTGGAGGAATATATTTTCCCTCTGTCTAGATCTGCCCCCCCCCCCCCCGGAAGCATTTTCTTTGACATGAATACGTACTTTGGAAAACAAAAGTAATAAGAGACGTTTGGTTTTCATACAGCTCGGTCAAAACAAAGCCAACAAGTCGTGTGAAAAAAAACAACGGGTGCATAACATAAGTAAAGGATTCAATCAGTTCTTGCACCTTTTAAAGTCTAAAAAAAGAAGATACTTTCTTGTCAAATATGTGAAAGAGGCTAGACATTTTGTTAAAAATATCTGTTTTGCAGTGCTGCAAGTGTAACTGGAAACCCCCGGTGTTATCTGAACACTGCATACATAGTTGTGACAGGATCTTGTTTCAACAAAAATGAATTTAAGGTAAGATGAGTATAATTATCTTACCTTGTAAAATAGAAGTCATGGCAAGTGTTAAGATATAATGTATGACGTAACTTAAATTGTCATATCAAGTTATATTGTTCCCTTATAATTAAAGAATTGTAAAAGTGTCTAGCAATTGGTCTTTTGCTGTCTTCGCTGGCGGTGTGGCCTCAAGAAACTCCCTCCCACTTCATGCTCCTCAAATCTCAACCCAGAAAAAAGGACACTACTGCAGGACAAGTTGGACAAGCAAGGTGCAGCAGCAGCAAGGTGTGTCAGTTTCAACCGGCAATCATGAATGTAAGTACTCTTCTAAATTTAAGCCTTCCCTTCAATGTTTCATTGAAGATTTATGGGACTGTTAAGTTATCTCTCAGGGATGTTTACTTATCCAGATTCACAGGGAGGTTGTTACAGAGCAGGAATCCCTCTGCTTAGCTACGTTTGAAGTCTTGTGTAAATGTAATGAGGCAGTGAGTTAGATAATTGAACAAGAGCATAAACAAATGTAAGTCTGGTTATAAGAAGATGTCTGTATGAGCTTGTGTTTTTTCTGATCCTATCAGGAGTCCTTTGAGCAAGCAGTAGAAGACGTGAAGGTACTGAAACGGAGACCCGGCTATGGCGTGCTGGGTGAAGTATATGGTTTATATAAGCAAGCCACAGTTGGTGATGTTAACATAGGTGAGTCTCTGTAGCGCAAACGTTTTGTTAAGGTTTCTAACATTGTAGAATTTATATGAAAACACACAAAAAAAAGGTTTCTGTTGTTGATGTGCTGTGAGTAAGGGAGAGCACCAGCAGGGCGTGGTGAGACAGAATGCGGTTTGACAAGTTAGGTGTCTTTGTGTGAGACATCCCATAACTGATTTACATGAAGCGGTTTATGAAAATAATCCAAAAGTCTTACAAAAAAGAAATGCAGGAAACATTTTTGACTGTGTGCCCTTACTGTATGACAAAAAAAGCACTATTATGAATATGATAATTCAAAATGAGGATTTTAAGGCAACTGAAAGATCTGGTTTCAGATCTTACGTATTCCTCTATAACATTAAATATTAATGGCTAAATGTGAAAAACAACACAATTACAGGAATCTAAATCTGAAAACTAAATGTCAGTGATACATTTAGTACATTTTACTCCGTTTATTTGACAGCTTTAGTTACTTAACAGATTAAAATTATAGATACAAAATAGTTGAATTAGCTTCATCATGACCAACTGCATCAGTAATATTCCTAAATATATACTAGCAAGTATTCTAGAAATACGGAGGTCTCCAGTCCAGGACCCCCACTCTTATCTATAAATGTTTTAATGTTTTTAATTACATGCATTTTTTTTATTGAATCTATTAAGTAAACGGTTCAATTATTATTTAGTCTTCACTTTTTGTATAACTTTTTTTTCCCAACATTAAGATCTAAATGGTGGGGAAATACTGAATATTTACTTATTCATTGGTCTAAAAATATACACATTTTGAATGTATTGACTCTAAAAAAACTACAATCAGCCTTATAAAATACCCATCATGTGTACGTTTTTAATAGTAGAATGTGATAGTGATAATAGTATAACACTATATAAACTGCACGAGAAGGTTTGACACTTAAAGTACATTATGTTTCAGTTATTGACGGTTGCTTCTACGTCAACAGGGCGTCCAGGGATATTTGACCTTGCAGGACGAGGAAAATGGGATGCATGGGAACGAAGGAAAGGTCAGATTTATAGAACTTTTTATTTGTATATAAATAACATGAAAGATTATATGCAAAACATAAAACTGATTTATTTGACCTTACATGGATAAAAAAAAAAGTTAGTTTTTTGTCCTGCCAAAACTAACTGGTTTTCTTGGTTCCATTTTGACCCAACAGGTCTGTCCAAAGATGAAGCAATGTCCGCCTATGTTAAGTTGGTGGAGGAGCTGAAGATGGAATATGGGTTCTAGAGTCTTTCTCACAAATTATTTTGTACCGTAGATTTTTCAACATCACATTTCTCACTTGTAACTCAAAATTAAAGTCAGATTTTACATGCTGCGCCAATCTTTGCTACTTTGTTACTGTGTAAAGCGTGATTCATGGCTTTCGCTGTAGCCTACGTAAGTGGCCTGAAGTTTATACTTGTGTGTTGGTGTGTGCGTCGAGCCAGCATGTGTGTGTGTGTGTGGTAGAGCGAGGGAGAAGTGAGAGAATGACGTGATTATCTTCGGAGTGAGCAGTGTAGGGTTCGGCGTAGGTCCGTGTCTCCACGTACCTACGTACGTAGCCATGGCGTAGATTTTACGCAGAAGCATAAATCACGCAATGTAATTGGTTCAAATGCCAGAGAGCACTGCAATTCGTAGTTATTGGTACTCAACATTAGTTAAAACAAAAAAGTACCACCAACATTTTGGGAAATACACTTATTTGCTTTCTTGACGAAAGCATTCGTTTAGCGTCCGTATGCTTAGTGGTGTAGTCTAATGTATTGTACTGTACTGTATATTGGCCAGAATCAGCCTTTTTTTTTTAGGGGGGGGGGCATATAATAGTGGGGGGGCTGGGTGTCCTCCCCCAGGGAAATTTTGAGCATCAACAACTTCATTTCCTGTATTCGGATACACTTTTATGCACCAATCTACGGTGTAAATACCTTTATTTAGCCTATGTGAAGAATAAAAACACAGATGACTATTCAAAATATATCAAAAATATAATGGAAAGTATGTTGTTGCGTGTAATTGAACATTTTTGAGTGGGTATATGGAAATCCAGGAGCTTTCTTAGTGGGTATACTGCGTATGCCATAGACTACACCGCTGCGTATGCTAATTATGAAGCGAGTCAGCAGGTGATACGCTTTCATTGACTAATCGCCTGCTGGGTCTAGCTTCATATTGTGTTTAGGCATGAGGGTGGTATCGATCTTCTCGTCTAAGGCTACATCCACAATAACACGCATTTTTAAACCTTGGAGACCTTTGGAAACAACGACGTCCGTCTTATCTGTTAATACCCTTTCAGTAACAGTTCCACCTCGTCATCGGTCCAAGCTAATACAGTATATCCCTACTTTTTGACATTGTTGTTCTTTCTCCAAAGTATTTTCAACTTGTAGATCCATGATTTTCAACTGCAGAGTAATGTTAGACAATCTGCTTTCTGTTTACACCAGCATGCGCATGCCCAGCGTATATTTGGTCATGTAATATTTGTAGTTTGTGTTGACGTGTTAATATGGACGGAGATTAGTTCTGCTGCGGAGCCTAAACTCTTGCATAGACGAAGATCGTTTTTGTTTCAAAAAGGTGTTTAAAAATGAAAACATACAGTATTAGTGTGGATGTAGACTAACTCTCGGCAAGAAAGTGAATAAACGTGTTTCCTAAAATGTCTAACTATTCCTTTAGGTGCAAATACAGTATACATTTCACATAAACATTTTCAATTAAGAGCATCTGTATACAGGACTGGTTAACAAAGATGAAGACTTGTTGTTTGGGCCTCAGACTGACCTTGTTTCTGTTGACCAAATATCCAACAAGCTATAAATATAAATAATAGAAGTACCTGTCAGTAAAATGCACCACAAACTACAGCCTCCAAAGTGATCAACACCTGTAATTTTTGTTTTGCTATGCTAAAAGAGGAATTCCACCAATTTTATGCATCAAGATCAGTTTGCACGTATTACAGTAGACTTAAGCGACTTTGAGTCTATGAAAAGCGCTATATAAATTAAATGTATTATTATTATTACAGTGTAGTGCTCAGTTGTGTAATGTCTTCTGTAGCTGTGATGATTTGTCAAGTCTTCTCAGGGTTCTCAGACCGGCTTGAGACTTCAAATTCGTTTGAAAGAAATGTATCAGGGTTTACAAAAAGATGCTGTTGAGTTGCATTATGGGGAATGTAGGATCAGATGGTTTTTGAGACAAAAGGAGCAAACAGGATATCTTAGCCTCTACTTCATAAATTCTAACCATTTTTTTTTTTAGCTGTGTCATTCAAGTCCCCAAAATGTAATGGTGCAAAAGTAAATAACTGTAGTCCCCCCTTTAATTGGTATTTAAAAATGTAAGTATCATTTATTTATACAGCGCTTTTCACAGATAAAAATCACAAAGTGCAAGAACTGTATATCTATATATGTGACATTTGAACATCATTGCCAAATTCATTTTAATACATTATAAGAAGAACTACAAACAAGTGCACCTGGCAGCTTACTAACTGGGCATCTACAGTGCATTTTACATCCTTATGTCATCAAGTAAAAACACTCCCGGGATTAGAAAAATATGCATTTGACAGTACCACAGTATTAAACACCCAAGCTGCAGTTGTGTACTAACTGGCTGTCAGCAATAAGCCAGGATCCATTATGTATGTCGACGACGAGAGTGAGAAAATGAACCAATCCCAACTGGAATCACATCTGCACAGTATCCACGGGCAGTCCGCTGGCTCCCGGGCTGCCTGGAGAGCAGGGCAGCAGGGAGACCTGTGTGTGGGGAGAGCCGCTTTGGCTGATGGAGCCGTGATGCTGCCGGCGCCGACTGGGGAGGTGCCGAGTCAGCCTCCACCTCCTCCACCTCCTCTGAAACTCATGCTGCACCTGGAAAATGTTGCACATTATAGATCCCACATTTGCTCCACACTTTAACTTTTGGGAGCTTTGAATTTAGTCTGTAATTGGCTAAGCGTTTCTTACCTCTCCGTTAATGAAGCAGTAGAGCACAGCGACCACAAAACCCTTTAGAGATGTGAGGAGAAAAGGTCGGTGAGGGTAGTTTGATTTGCCATTATTTTGACTCGATTGGACGTTCTGTCTCTCTCATACATACACCTAATTTACCTGTGTGGATGACAGAGCCAGCTCTACAAATGTCCATATCTGAAACACTGAGCTGCTGACTTCAACGGGTAGGAAAACAAACAGGATGTAATGCAGACCAAACAGAGCCACCAGAAAAAATGTGGATTTGATTAGCCTCCTGGTGAAAGAAAAAAAGGGAAGTATTTTTAACCGTAAAATGTTTCATTCCAGGCATTGACCTACTGTATTATGTCCTTGTATTTGCATCAGTCCATGTAAAACTGCCCTGCTTGTGTTTGTTCTCGGATTAACAAAGCAAATGGGAACAATCTTTATGACCTTAACCAATGGAAAGTACATTCCCGTTCCTCAAAGACTCTGCTTTTTCACATGTAAATCACTACTGGCCTCAAACTTTACATAATAGATATATAGTATAACTGTGGAACAATCCCACAGTGTGATCACTACTCACTTGTACTGGCTGAATTCATTCCTCTGTGCATCTGGCATTCTAAGTTTGTTCACCAGTATCCTCAAAATGCCCCCAAAAAAGATGAGATTGATCTGAAATGGGTAAAACACTACTGTTATACTATTTTGTCATGCAAGTTGTTCAACATTTTGGGAATAACGCTAGTTTGCTTTCTTGCCAAGAGCTAGAAGAGAAGATTCAGAGTGGTATCGATCTTCTCATGTAACTCTTGTCGAGAAGGTGAATAACTATATTCCCCAAAATATATCAAACTATGTTTTTTTAAAAAGAATGGAATTTAAGTCAAAAAGAAAATAAAGTTTTTACAGATATAGTCAGAAGAACTGGCACTCGAAGAATCCACCAAATCCATTCATGTCTCCTGGTTTCCCAACAGCTTTGGCAATGAAGTAAGAAATGGTTTTCTTAATATATAATAAAGATAATATCGAAACTGCAAATGAATGAGTGAAATCAATTGTTAGTCCCCTTACCCTTCATCTTCGTAAAAATACTTGGCGCATCCCCAGGAGACAATAACAATCAAAGGTAAACCTGTGTGATGAAATCAATATTGGGTACATGGAAGCAAAGACAAAGGTGCTATATAATATTATTTCAAAACGTATTTCTGCAACTTTAAACTAGCACTGTGAGGCCATATAAGTAGTTTCCTAAGTGTGAAACCGTTTAGAGTACCCTCAGATGTTGTGGCTGATTTATTGCATTCATGTGACGTTTGTTTTTTGTGTGAAGCAAAGAGAAAGGTGCATTTCTCCCTACCCCAGCTTAGGACGATGTACCAGGCGAGGTGTTTCTTCAGGGAGAAGAAGGAGCGGCTCACCAGGGTGAAGAGGAAGTGACCCTCCGCCAGCAGCCAGCTGTAGTTTGCCAGGATGGAGTAGTTGGAAAACATCAACACCACCTTACATGCCACCTGCCGCACAGAAAAGAAGGGTGTGTTAATCAGACACTCCTATGTAAGTGTTGAGGGAAAAAATAAGAACACTTTTCCGTATCTGTATAATGTAGTAGATTTAAAATGAGTATCGGCTAGTAATGTAAAAATGGGAGGGTATGACAAAAAAAGGGTCCATGCATCCGTACATACAGGGTAGTGGTCACAGTGATAGAGCTCTTCATTGGTAAACAGCAGAGAGTCTCTGATGAAGATGAAGATGGCTCTCAGGATGAAGGAGATAAACAGCTGGATGTGAATGTGGTTCCTGGTACAGTGCAGCTTTCTGCAGAAATAGTATGATTCAACCAATGCATTTCACACTAGTCTTAGTTGAAGAGAGAGAGAAAGGGCTACGAAAAGGAGTTTCTCACCTAAACAGACAGAATATGGTGACGGCGATGGTGAGGGAGATGAGAGAGAGTGTGTATCCAGCTGTGTACATGGTCTTCACGTAGGAGAAATACAAATGGGAGTCTGAGGACTGAACAAGGGAAAGAGAGCAGCACTTTATCACCTCCAAAACAGCCTGATTTGACAATATACTGTATCTAGCACTCCAAATAATTACAAAGATTACAATAACCGCCACTGTGCGGGGACTTGAGAAGCCTAAGGGAAAGTTTTCTACTTGTGCTAATGTAAAAAGTCCTAATGTTAGCTCCAAATGTATTTATAACATACTGCAGATAAAGTTATATCTGCCCAGTGAAACATTTCACTCTTGTGTGGCTTTTTCTCTTACAGCTGATTTTTTACACCAAAGATTCTTTAACCCTCTCATCTCACATTGCCAGACCTTCCTCCACAGCGCTGCGGAGGAGCGTCTGGCGAGTCCACACAGCATTCCAGGATGGGAGAAAAACTGCTCTGGTTTATTGGCATTTCTTTAAACCAATCACAATCGTCTTGGTCGGCGCTAAGCGCCAGACGGAGCAACGGTGCCTCTGCAAAATACCCTTGGGAAGGAACTTGTTTTGGTGGAACATGTGTACGTTCAAAGGTTGTTTTAGTTGTGCAACAGAAAACTCAGATTGGACAGATAGTCTAGCTAGCTGTCTGGATTTACCCTGCAGAGATCTGAGGAGTCCTCATAAATCCACCAGAGTTTAAATGCCAACACAAAGAAAGCCGAAGGTAACGGACATCCGGCCAAAAATGAGGGACATCCGGCGGAATTTCTGGCGGCACCTAAACAATCTTGGAAATGAAACCGTTGTCGATATAGACTAATATTAAAATGTAAAAATAGTATCTTATTTGCTTGTATACTTTTATGGCAGAAAAGGAAGTGATGAATCTCCGGTATGGGGACCCTACTCTCTTCCCATTGGCTCAACAGACATAAGTATGCATAGAAACACTAGTTATAGTCGTATACAATTCTTTCAATGGACATATGTTGAGCTTCTCCACCACCTCAAGAGATACAGTATGTCTGTACTCAGATAGAATAGTACTCTGATCATGCAAAACTGGGTGCTTTGTGCTTCATAGCTTTATATTAGATAAACTACACATGCATACGAGTTACCACCAACCTCTCTGAGAAAGTGAAGCGTCTCATTGAAAGTGTAGCCACATGCATCTTCATGTGGGACGAGAGGGTCTGTCCAGCCACTGGCAGTGCAGTTGCGATGCACTTCAGCTGCAAAACAGCAATAAAAACCTGCATCTGTCACTGTTGTCTGAGAGTTTGAGCCGGACAGAAACAATGAATGTATCCTGGAAAAGAATGTCCTATGTGGACGTTTTTTCAGGAGTATGTATAGCGTGTAGATCTGTGTTCACAAACTTGGATTTATTGGACAGTAAAAAGCTGCCAAACCATTACTTTCCCTTATCAGGTGCTTCAATAAATGTGGTTCTTTAGATAAATGATCATCTATCATCTTCATCTCTTAATATACGTAGAACTCCAATGTGTTACACAATGTCTCTGTGTGCATAGGCTTTTTATGGCTAAATGTTTGGATAGACACCCTGAGAGGGAAAACATGTCTTAATCCTCGATGGAAATAAATCAGCTTTCCGGCAAATAATTAACCAGTAGATAGATATAGATAATGGGTGACTGATTGTCTGAGTGCAAGAGTAGTATCTCACCTTCGGAATTGAAAAACTCTGGACATGGCTGAGAGACGGTATCCCCAAGAGAAGCAGGAGGCCAGCAGTTCAGTTCATCCCACATTCCTTTACAGTGTACACTTATGTTGTTTTCTTCATAGATGGAACAAAAATTACACATTTTTTTTCATTTAATTTGCCAGGATTCTATACAAAAAGTCAAAAATAATAAATTAAAATAAATAACTAACTAACTATATGTTAGATGTTTTAGTTGCAGGAGAAAACACTACAAAAACCACCATATCTGGATTAATATCGATCCTTCAGTATAAAATGCATTCTGCCTCGTGAGTCTTGGATTTCAAGGTGCATAATGCTATGGGACCACTAGATGTCACTAAAACATCACGTCAAATTTCTGCAGGTTTTAAAAAAAGCTTAATTCAAAGATTTTATTCGTTTCAGAGACCATCGTTTCTTTCAATGGAAAGCAGCAATCTCGATTCGTTCAATATGCATTCTTTAAAGTAAAAGATAAACAATAGGTGTACAATACACAATTTAGAAACTGTATTGACTCACCTGTTGCTTTTTGTGACTTAAAAAGTAGCAGATCTGTCATGCACTTTTCTTCCTCTTTCACAAGATGAACATGAGGATGACACCATGATGACGATTTTGCCTGTAAATAAGGAGACAATAATGCACCTGTTCTTAACATATATAGATTCAAATCAGTCATGCATCTATTTTCTCACCTGGGGTAACAGTAGCACTCCAATAAGTCCAACTTTTTTCATTGTGTCTGACAGGTTCCTTTTTTCCATCAATATAGGTACTTAGGTCCAGACCTCAAGCCGCATATCTGATTAGAATGAAAAGCAAGCATCCTGCCATGCAGCACATATATGAAGTCTGAAAATCAAGCATAGGCCTCTTTAGAGTGTCGATAATTATGCACAATATCCCTTAGGACAATGTGATAAGCGCTTATCATGGTAGTTATTTTACAATCAGAACTTCCTTTCGGGACTTATAAAATAAAGGCTTTATTAATGGGCACGGTATGAAATCGGTAAGTATGTGTAATAACAGAGACGTGGGATCTTTGGTACTTGTAAAGTCATAGTAAATTGTAAAATGTAAATCTGTTTTCACGGCACACCACAGAATGTTTGTATTCTATGCTTTTATTTTGAAGGTGGAATGGGTAGTTTCTGGTCTTAATTTTTAAATTGACGTGTTTAATGACGCTTGCATCCAACAAAGCTTAGCCTATTCGCACACAGGACGTTGGCTCCGCCCCTTGAGAGCACAGCGTCACTATGGCAACAGCAGTGTTTGAGTGTTTGAGAGAGTGGGTCATCAACAACGAGAGCTGCAGGTGTCGAAACCAAATGATTGTGGTATGAAAATAGATGTAGTATGGATGTTTTTTTTCTGAACAACGAATAGGCAACCCATTAACTAAAACTTAAGTAAGTTCTGAAGTTCCATTGTTCAAAAGGTGTTTCATCAGAAGCAGAGAAAACTCACGCAATGAAGCGTCTATTTAAGTTTACGCTAGCATAACGTCAGTTAAATGAAGCTTAGCTAGTTAAATTATCTAGCTAGCGGTATCTGCCATTCGGTAGCCTCCTTGCTAACTTAGCTAGGTTTGTTACACGTTTAATAATTATATAGTTAACTGTCAATATTATAAGTTCTGGTAAGATTATTATTCTATATATGTTCTTAAAAATATATAACGCCACATAAAGGTATTTTACTGTATTTTTTTATTTTTATTTTTAGAATTATAAGTTATTTACAGGCAGCACAAAAACTGTGCAAGTAACATTATTCAGACCCGTTCACTTTTTTCACATTTTAGGTCGCAGCCTTATGCAACAATTTAAAAAAACAAAAGCTGTATTAATTCCCCCCTCTTTAATCTGCACTTATAATGTCAAAGCAAAAAACAGGATTTTAGACTTTAATCGTGATAGACCCTAAACTATCACATTGACTTGGCACTCAGGTGTCTCCCATTTCTCTTGATTGTCTTGGAAATGTGTCACCTTAATTTGAGTCCACCTGTTGTCAAGTTGCCAAGAAAACTCAATGCTGTCATAGCTGCTCACAGTTGCTTCAACTAGCTAAGTACTGAGTTAAGGGTCTGAATACTCTACGTTAATGGTATATTTCAGCTTTTTCTTTTTGATTTACAAAAAAAACCCGTTTTGGCTTTGTCATTTAGGGGTCTTGAGTGTTAATTGAGGGAAAAATTCAAATGATTTTAGCATTTGGCCTCACCAAAATAAAATGTGAAAAAGGGAAGGGGTCTGAATACTTTCTGAATGCATTGTATTGCAAAGGTGGAGGGAATGTGAGGTTACTTTCTACATCTTCATATCAACAGTATTACAGTACATTTATATATACTCAGCAAAAAAAGAAACACCCTGTCACTTCCTTTTAAGCAAACTTAACATATGCAAATATTTGCATGAACATTAAAAGATTTAACTAAGACATAAACTGAACAATTTTCACAGACATGGAATAATGTGTCCTGAAACAAAGGGGGGGTCAAAAGTAGCCCTCAGTATCTGGTGTGGCCACCAGCTGCATTAAGTACTGCAGTGCATCTCCTCCTTGCGTACTGCACCAGACTGGCCAGTTCTCGTGGTTGTTGTTGCCATCCTGTACCTGTCCTGCGGGTGTGATATTCGGATGTACCGATCCCATGCAGGTGTTGTTACACATGGTCTGCCACTGCAAGGACGATCAGCTGTGCTTCCTGTCTCCCTGTAGCGCTGTCTTAGGCGTCTCACAGTAGGGACATTGCAATGTATTGCCCTGGCCACACCCGCTGTCCTCAGGCCTCCTTGCACCATACCTAAGGCACGTTCACACAGATGAGCAGGGACCCTGGGTGTCTTTCTTTGGTGCTTTTCAGAGTCAGTAGAAAGGTCTCTTTACTTTCCTAATTTTCTTTTAACTGTGACCTTA